>JABFMM010001189.1:0-13141 GCA_013623845.1 Fusarium foetens | reverse complement strand
CGGCATGAGCCAACGGGTAATCTATAAGAGGAAATCGTCATAGTCGAAGGGTGCCGGTATTGTTTCTTGAGTTTAATAAGTAGCTATAACAGAAATACAGATCTAATTATTAATATTTTCCCTATCTTTATACTTTCTAATACCTAAGCTTCTAAGAAGAGTTACATAGGATAAAAAATCCTAGTTGTGGCCTTGAAAACCTAAGTGTTGATTCCCTCCTGGAGTTGCCTATGCGTTAGCTAGAACTATGTTAACTCGAACCTTTGCATTTCTGAATAGCCTTGTCAGTGCTGAAGAGCATGGGAAGCTAGTCTTTTTATTCGGTTATTGGGCGGAGGGACTCCCCTGTGCTTCACCGCCCAAAATATTTGCACCAGGAAAACAATCACGGGGACCAACATCAGAACCACCCAAGTCAACCCAGAGCCAATCATGTTCATCATTGAGAAGACCCAGAATGCCCTATTCAGATACTCCGAACTTTGAGCGTCAAGGCCAGAGAATGGAAGGCCATCGTTTGGTATCGAGAGCACCACTTGCATCGATGAGAGGGTCAAGGACAGGCTCGCGAAGATAAAGAGGAGGATGTTGAACGACCCTCTGAAAAGCTCGCCAATGGGCCAACACTGCCGTTGGTAGTACCAACCCCTCCCTGTGCTGGGTTGCACGAGTCGTACGGCCCAATTGAGTCTATTAAGACGGAGCTGGCCAAACTGATATCGGTTCGAGACCTAGCTGTCTTCGATTGCGCAGAAATGCGCAACGAACTTAGCCCACCGAGTCCAGTCCATCTCAAACTCGTCCGGGATGAGATGAGCCTCTTTTGCAAACATGAGGTCGAGCGGTGATTTGATGAGGAGCGCGTATGAGCGAAGAAAACCCAGAGCAACTCGCCGGTCGAAAGCTGCGGGGACTGCAATGAGGGGACTTTGGTTCTGGGGTTGCAGGAATTTGTCCCACACCGTGTGATTGAGCAGGCATATTGGCATAGTCTTGATATAAATTCTGCTACTGGTCCAAACGAGATGAAGTTTAGGCTCCTCGGTCGGTACTATTTCTCGGCCTTTGATCCGTTGTCGATGGATCGGGTCAATGTTATGTCCCGACTTGATGCTGAATAACCACAACATCCAATGAAGCTGGTCCAGCACGGGCGTGTTCAGTTCGCCAGCCAGGAATTTGTGGACCGAGGCTGCTTCGAGGCCAACAGTTGGATAACCAGGCAGGTAGTCAATCCTCTGTATCTCATCTGACAGTGGAGAAGAGGATACATGCGGCGCCTTAGATTCGGATACCAAGTTTGGCGCAACAACTACCCTCAAGTGGGATTTATCCAGGGCGAGTTCGGGTGGGAAAGGTGTTGTTGTTTCAATTTGCGTAGTCATTTCTCGAAATTCCTTGGCGGTGGTCGGGGGAGTTACGGCGTTGTGATCAAGGGGCTTGAGGGATCGGAAGCCACTAGGTATTGACGCACAGTATTTTAGAAAGCAAATGGGGCATGCCTAGGTGATGATGGTACTTGCGGCAGCGCTCGAGACAGACCAAGGACCCGAGTGACGGTTGTAGGGTAATTTGTGCACAGCAAGTTCTGGCCTGAATGCGACAGCAAGGAGGCAGACAACGTAATGCACGTATGATGGTAAACGAAACTATTGCTCAGCCTTTCGGTACAACTGAAGCTGACGGGCCCGTAGCCAGGAAACACTGCAATTGAAGCTCAAAGAAGCATCCCGTTTTGTATGGCGTCAAAGTGCAAAAATCGGTGCATGGCATGTTTTCCAATCACGGAGTTGTACAGAGTAGGGTTATACGATGAGGTAACAACGCTAATACCTTTAGGAATCAGAGGGAATTAGCTTGGAAGAACCAGCAGAAGCATGCCCAGGTGAGACAGAGCCAAAAAGCAACAAATGACAAACGAAATACATACTACGCTAGTAAGCCTGGTCGTGTCTACCGAATAAGCCACCACAGCCACAAATACCAATAGTTTTGGCCATGCATTGCAGAGGTATGTGTGACCTGGCACTAGGTACATACATCCAGTGGCATCCAATCCGAATTTTCCGTCCCAATTCGAAACGAGCCTGCCAGTCCCGCAATCTCAGGTCTATAAGTAGGAGGCGCAACTAGCAAGTAGTTGCCTAAAGAGCCTTAAGGGGTGAAGTTGGACATGGAAGTATGCAACATACTCGAAATATTCATATTTATAGGTGGAAAATTCGTGCCCAAGATCCAGCAGACTCGGATCTGGCGTTGTAGGATTGCCTTAACGCCGGCTTTCATATCTGTCAACCCACTAGTCTGGGAGCTGTAGACATGGTTCTCCTCGGAGGAGGCCCAAGATCCCCTTGGTTTATCCTTTCAATGCTCAGTGTTCAGCAGGGGATCGTGCAACATACTTACCGACAAGCCCAGAGTGGAGATCAGAGAGAATTAGGCCGGCGACGCACTTCCCGGGAATCTACTTCCCTCGTCCGGCTTGATTGACGAGCGGTCTAGACTCTGGATGTGGCTGACTAAAACATCAATAGTTGTGTTGATGATACATATCCCTGTCAATTCCGTCTCCCCAACCTAGTCCTTCACGCAAATCAGCGTACGCATGTGCATATTTGTGGACTCAAATGAGAGACCGTTTCAAAAAAAAAAAAACAAATCGTTCTGCAAAAGCGTATGCTACGAGGATCAAGAAATTTCGGTTTTGGGTGCGGCTTGCATAAGCGAAAATGGGCCCGAGAAACTTTATCGGCATCCGTATCGGTATTCATTGATGTGGTATGGCTTCAAAACTCCGTTTTGCCTCCTTCAAGGGATAGTCTCCGCTGGGCCAGGTCGTCAGAGCTGAATTTTGAAGTTACATATCAAGTGAGCGAGCTACGCTAGCTCCATGATGTGACGACGGAGGGCCCTGTTGTTGATGTCGTTGCTGCCGCTGCATAGCAGGGCGTTGATCCTGCTAGGACGCCTTGGTCTCCCTCGGTAAATGAGTTGGCCAACCTGGATGCTCCGCCACGTTGTATTCAGGACGGCCGTCAATAGCACAAGCCAATTTTTAGCTTTGCAAAAGTCTATTTTGGGTCAATGTTTGCAAGGTATGACAAGGAACGAGCAATGGCAATGACAAACTGGGAGGTAAAGCCGGGAACTGAAAGCAGAGTTTCCGCGATTACCCATGTAATCGCGAACATACTGCTACTGCCTTCAGTCTAGCGGCATTGCCTAAACAAGCAAGACATATGTGCCGCACACACACCCAACAGCACATCACGTGACTCCCTGTATATAAGACAAGAATCTCCTTTGTCTCTACCAACTTGTATCTTGGACCTCTGCTTCCTCCCATACCCTGCCTTTCTTCATCTGGTGGCGTCACCTTTCTGCAAACATCACTGCCTCCAGCTCAGCTCCCTTCGCCCGTCCTGCCACGTAATCGTTACAATTTAGAATGCAGTTCTCTTGCATCATTTACATCACCCCAACGCCCGATTGTAGAGCAAATAAGATATGTTCTAGTATTCATTTTTCACTTTATTCTCTGGTGTTGTTACCACGCCAATCTGTGTCTCATATGGCTTTCTTTCCCATCCTCTTCTCTCAGTGTCTAACGCCAACAGTATAGAGATAGTTCCCCAGGTTGAGCCGCCTTACAGTGGTGTAATGCTTCTCAGGCAACACCATAACATCTTACGACAATGATATCCCTTGTGAGGCCTCCAGTCAATGCCCATCCAATGGCAGAAATGCCGCAGTGGCTTATCAATACCCCCTACTGCATGATGGAGGGTGGTGCCATCTCGGACTCGCCTCCTGAGCCTGGTACGGGTGGTACGGGTTGCACCAGAGGCCTCTGACACAAACTTGCTCCTCGATCGGTTCTCTCGGCTGGTAGCGCTGGTGAAGTGTTTGATCACGGGTCGCTCGATGGGACCTAAGTCACCAATTCCCTGTTCAGACGTTGCCAAGACTGCCCGCCGTTTGGGCGGATGTTCCTTGATTCCTTCCTGTTAGTCCTCGGCTCACTCGTTTCCGTGTGGATCGCGATGCGTCGAAAACTTCAGAAACGGGGCAAACCATGATGCCGAAAGGAATGATTGGGCAAGAAGGAGGATAGGGACGCGCGTTCTGCGGCGAGCTGTTGGTGTTGCATGCATGCGACCTGCGTTAGTCTCGCTGTTGCGGGATCATGAGACGTTCATGACGGCGTCTAGAGCCCTCTGAATGGCTCAAAAGGTTCCTGACTGACGATCAACATATACGGGCGCAGGGTTGAGCTTCATCAAGGTCAGATGGAAGAGCTAGTGCTCTCGGAAACTTTCTACTCCGTGCTATCTCACCAACTGGAAATGACGTGTCGTGTATGAACAGCCAATACCCATCATGATCTGTCTCATCTGGTGAACTCTGCCTTGCCAGCGAGCGGCGTGGACCCCTGGTGATATACGAGAAGTGTGCCCCGGCAGTGAAGTGATTGGCACGAGAGAAGCGGTTACGTGTCTTCCGCCTCAATTTTGACCACCGTGATCTTGAAGAACGAGGAGAGACACCAGGACGGCACGGGGCTCGGTTCTTTGAAGGGGCTGGGACTCATTTGGCTGCATAGTTCAGCTTCAAGCGTATAAGTTGAACAATGCCCAACCATGACCATCTTCATTATAGTTATATTGTGAATATCAATACCTCTTACTATTTTCTTCTCCATATACTACAACTCAAGTATGGCCTCTTTTATTATTGAGTCTGAGGAGCAGAAGGCATTTCAGAGCTTTCTCCCCTCTCCCTCCCAACTACGCCTTTCAGCTCTTGGCGAGTCTAGGGACACGGCAATCTGTATTCCTTCTGATATCGACTCTGATACCGAAGATGAAGACAATGCGAGTCAAGAGCTCGATGGTTCGCGATCTTATGGACATGACAGCACCATAGACTTTTTGGGTAAGTCATCGAGACTATAACACTCTTTTTGGGTGAAAGGCTCTGATAAACAGATATCTAGATCTGAGTGCACTCGCATACGACGAAATTGAGTTAGATGCTACTATTGGCGCGAGAGCTGCGTCAGCAGTATCCCCGACTCAAGGAGATACAGCCCCAGCTTGGCCAAATGAGACGGTTGAATCTTCCCTCGCTGATGCCGGACTAAGCCAGCAATCTTGTGAGACAGATTACCTACTGACCGAGATTACGCCTCCAGAGGGTCAAGATATTCATTTTGAAACCCCCCCTACTAGCCCCGAGAGCCAGTCATACCCGATTACAGTTATCAGGAAACAGCTCCCACCTGAACCAGCTATTCAACAGGAGAAGACCATTTCCGATGCTGTTTCTGCCTATGACGTTTGCGATAGCTTCCAACGTCGTCAAGATCGCCCTTCAACTGGGGCACAGTCTCCGCGGACTGTCAGGCCCGTCGAGGTTTTACAGGCCTCATTGCAGGAACACGAAATACCTGCCAGTACCTCGTACGAAGATACGCTTCCTGAAGTCCATATCCCATCTCGCGAAATGTCCTCTGATGAACCGTGTCAAGCACAAGACCTGGATGATACAAGAAGCGAGTCCACCAATGTTGAGTCTGAGTACACAGAGGCTGGGTCCGGTTCAGATGCCCTTGTGTTGTCCACGTCGCCATCACTGAGGCGCTTCCGACACAAATCCTCCAAGATGCATAACACCATGCATAAGGATGGTGGCACAGGCAGTGAAGCTATTAGAAACGAGGACCGGAATTGCAGGCTAGGATCTCAACACCGTGAACAGAACTGCTCTTCTCTTCCTGATGTTGAGAATTCTGACTCGGAAGACGGTGACCTGGATGATGTCCACCTGGGTCGCAAGCGCCCCAAGGTCTCCAAGCCCTCTTCCTGTGCTGGTACAAGTTCTCAAAGTTCTGACCCAAGAGGACCAACAGCGCAAGCACAGCGATTACAAACCAGCACTCAAACATCTGGACACAATATTCGCAGTCCCACGCCATCACGGGAAACGCTAATCCTACCTGTGGCGGAACTGTTTGCTCAGTTTGAGGAATGGCCTCTTGGCAGCGCTGTACTTAAACGGATCACTGAGGGCAGCAAGACGACATTTCAGCTACAGTTGGAATGGGACCCTACTTCATGCCAGCCACATGGTCATAGTTCTATGTCGCGTCTCAAGCGCAAAAGGCTGCCTGATACTTCACACTTGCTTTCGAAGTCGCGGAATAGAAGTCGGCCCCAGGCCGTTAACAGTTTGTTTACATCTGATACTATCTATGTGGCAGATTCCGGCATCGACGCTCCTAGCAGTGACGATAACATGAGCAATGGTTCCGATTCTGAGTACAACAGTGATCGAGATATCGTTAAGGAATCTCACTACCAGACGTTCCGATGCAAAAAGGTCCAGCGTCGTAGATGGACAATGGAAGATGAGGACCTCCTCCGGCAATTGAAACAAGAGAAACTCTTAGACTCTGAGATTGCAACGATTTTGAAGCGTACAAAGAGCAGTGTAAAACAACATTGGGATATTATGGAGAGAGCACAGAGGCATGAGAAGACAAAGGAAGCTTAAAGTAGTATAGTCTAAGTATCAAGTTAAACACAAGCTTTACTGAGTACCTGAAGCGTGTCGTGTAGCGGTGACAATGCCATAATGCCTTTGCGTTGCACAAGGCTAAAAACAGCAAGAGGCCTTTGCACGCACGTTGGCCTATGCGAAGCTACTTGCAAGCAATTGACATCACACTTTGCCGTACGTAAGGATAACCTTTCCCTCAAGCAGCAGCAGATATTCTCGTAAAGTTGGTAGTAGTAAAATAAGGTAAACTCCAAAGTTTCCTCGGCAACCCCATTTCTTTCTACTCTCCAGGTGTATGATGTGATGCAATCTGATTATACAATCGACTGAATGTCTTGTCCTACCTGTTATAAGAATGTCGAACCGGACCTACGGGAGTGCCGCTGAATGGGTTCCTAGCGCGGAAAACACCATATACTTCGTGTTCAGAATCAGGACAATTCCGTGTAGAGGGAACAGCAGAGGGTTACCATGAATAAAACGGGGGATAGTTCTGCACTTAATACAATAAAGACCGACTTCGTGATTCTAACATTGCAATGTTACAGCCGAAACGTCACAATCTTCATTGGTAATATTCCAATTTCATAGGAGACCTCGGTCTTATGCTGAGTCTTCACTAGTTATTTTAAGTTAAAAGAACCTTGTCGGTCGAGGCAATAAGTGGGGTACCCAGTCTAGGGTACCTAGCGTACAGACTAAATGCACTGAGTTAGTAATGTTGGGCATCGAAGTCACCAGCCGTTCACTGCACAAAATGATATGAGCACGGTTGGAGAATGACTTCAAGTATAGACACTTGTGTCGGCTTAATATTGACGGTCTCATGGTTTCTACGGCCATGGTGCATGAATTACAAGAAGCAGTACACTCCGTGCATGGTATTGAACAACGGATAAGGTAGTTTAGATTAAGACCAAGCTACAAAGCAAATAACATCGGGATGAGCAGTATAACACACGCGTGATTATATTAGTCTAAAGCTATATTTATATGACTGTCGGGGAGGTATATATCTTTCCAGTTTAGTTTGCGAGGTGGGTAGTCGGGTATCGTTTCTATAATATTATTACCCTGCTTCACATACATTACGAACGTATATATAGTCAGTAAATATCACCCACGAACTGAACAAGTCATTCTAAAGTTCTTGTCTTTTAGATCTGTTTATTGTCTTCTTTAGTCAATACTGCTGTGTTCAAAGACTCTCAGTGCCCCGTTCCAGATTGTAGACAATTTATCAGTATGTGGATGTATCTGCTCCTTCTTACTACATACTTAGCAGAGAGGATATCGGCTATCTCTGTCTGGAAGACAACAGAAAGCGGTGAATTCTTTGAGTTTAACAGTAGGAGCATCGACAATTATGTGCCAGACATGGATTCTAAGATTTCATAGTAACTGCTTCCTTGTATTGTGTACCTAGGGGCCACCATCTTGCCAGCCCGTGTCAGGCTCATAAGCAACAAAGGTGCCAATGTGTTTATTTGGGTCACCCTCCGTGGCGGCTCGTACGATGGCTGCGGCACCCTCCCTCGGATCCTTCGCGCCGTACCCACCGGTGAACCTTGTGCGGCACATGCCAGGGGCGGCCGCAACGACAGCAATGTCGTGTTTGGCGAAATTCACAGACTGGGCCACAGTTATCATGTTGACTGCGGCCTTGCTGCTTCGGTAGTCAGGTACGTAGTATGCTTGAGCATTATATTCATAACCTTGCTCGTTTGCCATCGTTATCAGTCCGAAGCCAGATGAGACGTTGACAATTCTGCGATCTGTGTAAGACGAAGCCTGTATAAGCGGCAGAAAGGCATCGGTCACGGCTGCGATGCCGAAAACATTGACCTCGAAAATCTCCCGATACTGATCGCGAATGGTGGCGGCAGAGGATTCGTCCCGCCCAGCATTGTTTATCAGAATGTCCAGATGGCCGAATTGACTTGACACAGCCATAACAGCAGCCGTGCTCAAAGCGGTGGAGCATATAGACCGTTGGATAACCGGTTAGCCTCCTTTAGAATGGAAGGGCAGCGGGGAGACAGGGTCGGTGAGGGTTTTCAGACTCCCGTCGGAGGGGCTCCCCGATGTTGGCTCCGTTGAAACTTTGCCCTGTCTGACCTTATGGAGAAGATAGCCTAGTCAATTGACACCTATTCTCTCTCTTGGATTTTAGCGTGGACCTATCAGTAACCTATATGTTCTCTTAAGGAGATAGCTCTTAGCTCCGAGCAGAGTCCCTCCACAATACTATCCCGGCTCCGCCCCCATTGGTCTATTGCGCAAACTTAAAATAATGTGATTAACTCCAGGATGCAACGTCGGGGCCTCCCGAAGTCCAGATTATCGCTTCCAACCTACTGACGTGCATGCGCAGGAAGCGGGAATGGAAGCCATCAGGGATCAGTCGTCACTGCGTCGCTTCCCTACGCCGATACAAGGACCCTGCTACCTGTAGATTGGTCAGCACACTGCATTATCGCCGTTGAACATCATGTCAAGTCCATCATACTACGGCAATCCTGTACTGCTCGTCTGAGTCTGGCAATCAATCTGTGTTGGTCCCGGACTTTAGCATTATATTTACCATAAGCCAGTTGCATTCAAACAGCAGCTCTTGTTGCCACCACCGGTGTCACGTTGCAGAAACTGATTCCCCCTTTGCCTTGCCGCTTGAGCCAGGGCGCAAACTTGATATAAACCCACTGCTTCCGACGTTCAAGGTCACTCACCACTACCTCTCATCTTCAATCTACACCCAAACCCCGCTCGCTCTGACTTACTGGTGTTGCATCAGAAAGGCAGACATCATGGCCAAAGACGTCACCTTCCAAAACAGAGGGGTGCAAATCGCCGCCCATCTTCATCTTCCGAATAACTTCCAACAAGATCGGAAATACCCATCTGTGCAAAGCTTGATACTATCTGGCATCGGAATAAGTCCGTGTTTAATACGAGTATAGCCTTCTACGTCGGATGACGTTCTACTCATCTATGTAGCCATAACGAACTATAATGTGTTATCTAGAGAGGGTTGGACCAAAAGATTGCTAGGAGTTGCTTGTAAAAATCGTTTTGAATAATATCATAGGCCGTCGATATTTGAATACCCTATTTCTCATCGGGAAGTGGGGTCGGTCTTCAAGTTTGCCACGCCGTCCGTGTAGGCGGGGTAACAACTGACAAATACAATACAATCCATCCAAGCGATGGCTTGTTTCGTTTTAGAGAGATAGCCGATAGATCACTTCAGGCATGGCTGCACTGATGTACACCCTCCAGGAAGGTTCTCGGAACAAGCAAGGCCGAGAATCAGTGTGCCATCGGCAAACCGAAGCCTCCTCCCCTGACCCGAAAGCCCGGTTTTGGGGCTGATTAATTGGAATCGGCATGCCGAGCTTGCTCTCCAATTCTGACAAATTCCAGGTCAAACTAGGGTATTGAGACAGCCCTGTCTTCAGAAGCCTGCTTTACGAGCGGTGGGACAAACTCATCGGCGTTCTGGAACCTTCAGATTTGTATCACAGAAAGCAGACTTAAGAGAAAACCGAATTCAAAGTGCTTTAAAATCAGAAGCTTGATAAATACCCAAAGTAATTATTCGTTTTTAGAATAAATAAATTGATATAAGGTTCATTGTGTAAACCTGGATTCCACGACTCATCATGACAGATACGGTCCTATGAACTATTCGACCACCTCAACCTCCGTGCAAATCTTAGCAGGCACGAAAACATGAGGGACCATTAAGCTGTGGGAGTAAGAGAGCTCATCAACATGATGGACGTCCCTCTGCTTCAATCAGTTAGTCAACCGACAGAATACCCACAGAGCCAGGCAGCCAAAAAGGTCGGCAAGAAGGCCAGCAGGGCGTGTTTAACCGGTCGAGCGCACAGAATCTGATGCGATGTCTCTAGAAAAGGTATTCCTTGCACGAACGGTGGCATCTCTCAACATCAAAAGCAGCATTTCAGTCCCATATAGTTTATTCTCTACCTTGATAGTCAAGCAATATAGCTACTAGATCTAGACACTGTCATGTCATCACCATTCCACCTCCCACTGGGATATAGACACCATTGATCCAATCTGCCTGCTCCTCGCACAGCATCGCCACTGCAGCCGCAACCTCCTCAGGTGCCCCAAGTCGACTTGCCACCGGGTTCCTTTCTGATTGCTTGAGAACCAAATCAAGGAAATCTTTTGGCGCCGACAACATGTTGTCCGTAGCAATTGGGCCGGGCGCAACCGTATTGACCGTGCAGCCGTATCGCCGGGGCAGTTCCTTTGCCCAACATCGTGTAAACGTCTCTATCATGCCCTTTGTCCCGGTGTAGATGGTCATGAACGGCTCCGGAGATCGCGTTGACTCGCTCGAGATATTTATGATGCGGGAGTGTTGGCTGGATAGGACAGGAAGTGCCGCTCGTGTAAGAAGAAGAGTACCTCGTCCATTGAGAGTGACTATGCGATCCCAATCTTTCAGAACTTGCTCGGTGGACGGCTCATCGATCCGGGTTGGGCAGGATATGCCCGCATTGTTGACAAGGATGTCGAGTCTGCCAAACTCCTTGATCGTGGCATCGATGAGCATGCGGGGTCCGTCGACGGTGGACAGATCTGCCTCAACGATTCTGGCGTCGCCACTTAAAGACGAACGAACATCCTCGGCCGCTTTTTTATGTTCGGGCCAAGGGTAGTTGATGACTACTGAAGCCCCTCTCTGGGATAACTCTTGGGCTATAGCAGCTCCGATGCCTGAGGAAGCGCCGCTCACCAGGGCAACCTTTCCGGCAAGTGTCTGCTGGGGGTTCCTGACCATAATGAATCTTTGATGAAGGGCCTGGACACACTGGCTTGACAGTGTTGTTCATGACCTCGAGGTGCCTGTGCAGTGCTGTATATAACATTCGAGGTCAGACTTACCGCTGAAGAGGCGTCAAGGGGCGTGAAATCTTCCGAGTCAACCAATCCCCGATCGAGACATTTTCACCACCATCATCCAACCATTTGTCAGCGGTCGGGTCTGTGGTGCTAGGTGAGTATCGGCATGCCGACTCGGCGGTGGTGCAGGCACGTAAGAAACGTGCGAGATGGAGAAGGGCGGGGTACGTAAGTTCCTCAGCAGGGCTTCGGGTCAGGGTGTATCCGAGCTTTGTAATCAGCTTTCGGCCTGAAAACACGCCCGTAGATAGACAACCGCAGATACGACTACATTGCAACAAATCGGGAGCGTTCAGTCTTGACGAACCATCAGGCTCTACTCCTCCGGCCTCCGTCCCTCATAAGGCAGGGCCACGCCAACATATCTTCTATAGCTACTCACTCCGTATGTTAAAATTGATACCAAGTGATCATTTGACACCCGAATACAAGGCTCACATATCAGCATCCAATGACGCTTCTTGGTACTTTCCAGACGTGGGCTAGCCAGAATCGGCCTGAGCTTGACCGTCTCTATCATTGGATCGGACTCGCACTTATCGCGTGTATCACTTGGGCTGTAGCCTCTCGTCTTTATCGAAATGCGAAATACAAGTATCCCAATCCGATTCCCGGCACACCCTTATTTGGAAACACCTTTCAGTTGCCTTCAAAGGGACTGGGCCCTTGGATGACCACCCTTGCCCGCAAATCTGGAGACATGTACGTTTCTGGTTCTAGAATTGCTATCCTACCACAGAATAATAAGCTAACAATAAGACTTTGAGGTACACAATGACATTTGGAGGAACCCCGTGGCTTTTCCTGAACTCTCGCCGCGCTGTTACCGCCTTGCTTGATAAGAAGGCGGCAATCTACTCCTCGCGCCAAAATCTGCCTATGGCTGGTGAAGTTATTTCAGGTAACAAGCGTCTTCTGCTTATGCCATACGGGCCAGAGTGGCGTAAGCAAAGGAAAGCGATGCATCAGATCCTCAACAATACGAAGTCGACCGTTTTTCAGCCATTCCAAGATTTAGAGTCCCGTGCTCTCCTATATCACTACATGGAAAAGCCTGATCGCTGGTGGGAGGCAAATGCCCGCTTCGCAAACTCCATCATCATGAGCGTTACGTATGGAAAGCGCTCGGACTTGGGTGATCCTGATTTATCTAATTTACTCAATAACGCGGAGCGGTTTACCCCCTACTTGATGCCCGGCCAGGCTTTGGTTGATATCTTTCCAGGACTCTTGAAGTTGCCTATTCCCTCATCGTGGCAGCCCTGGCGCTGGTGGGGTGATGCTCTTCATCAATCAACCAAAAGGTATGTCATCCAAAGTTACAAGTTCAAGAGACACCAAGTGTAGATTACTCACAGGCTGGCTGCCTTAGGGGACATAAGAAGGTGTTTGACGACCTTTTGGAGAGGCGGAGGCTTGGGATTCAGAAGCCGTGCTTCATGACGGAGCTCCTGGACATGAACACTGACGGCGAGTTCAGCACAGAGGACTGGTATTTTATAGGAGGGACCCTCATCGAAGCTGGTTCTGATACCACTCGAGTTACCTTGATGGAAATTCTCGCAGCCGCAGTATTGTATCCCGATTGGGTCGAGAGAGCTCTGCAGCAACTCGACTCGGTGTGCGGATCCAAGGCTGA
>JABFMM010001188.1:0-17691 GCA_013623845.1 Fusarium foetens | reverse complement strand
CCCAACTAAGCTTGCTTAGTGGCCCCCCTCCGGCTCGAGCCAACGGGTAATAATAATCCAGTTAGCTAAAAGGTTACTTTCTTAATATTAATTAGTAAGGTTTTTACGACCCCCACGGTTACGTCACGTGACCCCCACAATTTCCACCACTCATACCAGGATCACTTCTCCCGGTAACGATCCTCTTCCATTGGATCACTTGGATCACATTTACTTTCTACTGAGCCAGACGGCTACCTTTAGTATATAGATCGCATTCATTAGCACTTTCATGCAACTTTAGCTCACCAGCTATCAATAAGACTTCTTTACATCAATAAGTGTAACGGTTGCACAAGCCGTTAAACCACAGGGCAAAAGATCGTGCCATAATCGCTATGCAAGCAATNNTTACAGCGCTGTTACGGGCACAAATCGTAACACCTAGCACGGCTTAGTTTATCCACAGTTGGGAACCAACCGTCACATTACGGGCACGAATCGTAACACTTAACTAGCTCTTAAAGTATTTTAATTAATGAGTTAATATTACTAAGCCAAATAGGGCCTAATAGGTAGGCTAAATATAATATTAAAAATAATGGAAACTATATTATACATTAGCTATTAGTTTCTTATTGTCAGATGTTGGGGTCAATTGTGTGTGTCCCTCTCTCTGTCCGATAGTTGGGTTGGAACCCTATTTCTATCTGTTCAGTAATGACCTATCTAAGAGGTTGTTACAGTGCTGCGACAGCTTTCTGACCGGTAGTTCGGTCATCCGGTTAGCCGGTCTTATTTTCACCAGTATTCAACACTTATTTACATTTATAAACCCTTTTTAGCTTGTACTTTTAAGCCTATATAGGCAGTTATATTACTACTCTCTATAGCCTTTTTATATATAATAGGATTCTAGTTTGTAAAGGTATAATAATACCTAATATCATTAATAAATAATAAATTAAAATAGGTAATAAATAAACTTATATATTCCGTATTCTTACGACCCTAGCGGTTACGTCACGTGTACCCCACAAAAACTCATGCAAGGCATCAGCCCCTCAACGGTCACGAACCAATCATAGTGAGATCACCTCACAAGCAGGATCCCGACGCTCCAGGAGCTACCGTGATCCAGGATCACCGCGATCCAACTGCCTCAGCGATCCTCCCAAATCACTTTAGTATATAGACAACAGTCATTAGCACTTTTATAGAACTTAGCTCACCAGCTACCAATAAAACATCTTTACATCAATAAGCCTAACACGCATTACTTGATCATTAAGAGACGTGACACCTTGCAACCGCTCAGTACTACGCCCTACGCAATCTGCAAACATAAACCTAGTACGGACTAGTTTACCTGTTTGGAAAACCCAACCGTCACACTTATATAATAAGCTTTTACTATATTATTATACTATTTTAAGGATAAAGATATTACTTTATACTTTTAGGTCTAAGATTTCTAATTTAATATTATTAATTAATAAAAAGGCCAAATTAATAACTATATTAAAGGCTAGTTTAAAAGCTTTTAGCTTAGTAATATTAAATACTTTAATTAATAATAATTAAGTCTAAGGCTTTAGGAAGACTTTATAGACTTAATTAGTAGCCTACTTTTATCTAATTATTTTAATAATGCTATATCCTACGTCAAGTGCTATGAAATTATCTACAACGCTTATCCTATTACTTTTATACTCTTTCAAAAAGCACAACTTCATCCGCGCCATCCTAGTGTGTCAATTCTGCATAAAATAGTTTAGTCGCAATACGCAAGTATGTATCCGATCCTTAAAACCGACGGCCTGGGGTCCATGGGACTTGACTATGTGGTTATCCTGAACCCCATGTTAGGGCCTGCCTCATGCTCTCTACTGCGGCTATCGAACTGGCTCGATAGCAGATTTTTCGGAGTTATGGGTCCAGGGGCCTTAAACCCGGCAAGCGCCGAAGACTATCGCCTCCCGTTCAGTCGCCCGCGGATAGGCGGCCTTCCCCACCTTCCGTTGCCGACGTGGCCGCTTGAACTCGCCTCTTTGGCATAAATAATTCCGTTTGACGGGGTGAATTCCCAAGTAGTTCTGGGAGGAGGCTTTAGGCCATGGAGTACGGCTTACTCCGACTTGCAGTGGGGCTTTCAATCTAGTGTGCTTCCCACGATGGCAACCAGCTAAGTACTTAAGCCGCAGAAATTTCCCTAACCCGGTATGTTGCGCAATTACTAGCATTAAATCCAAATCAGAGCCAACCTCTACCTTTTTACTTTAGAATTGTTACCCTATACCGCTTCGGAAAAATGGCACCCGAATTCAGCGAGTCAAGACTAAAAGAGCTCCGCACTACACTTGACCAGTGGTGGGATGTTGTCGCGAATATGCAAGACGGCACGGCTCCAGAGGCATGGAAGCGAATGGTGTCGTACCTCAGTCCTGACTGCGTTATCCACGGAACGCAAAAGTCCTTCCATGGGCATGCTGGGGCTATTGAATGGCTTAAGCAGCTCCTCTCCTTCTGGCGAATCAAGTCCCGCACAGTCTCGAGCCAGGGCATGTATTTTGGGGGTATGGTACTCACAACTGCGCTCGAGGTATCTCTTGTCATTTTGGGGGAGGATATTGACTTTAGCGAGGTAGTTGTGGTCACTTTTGACGAAAACGGTCTAATCAAAGACTACAAGCCATACTGTGACCCAGCCCCGATACTCGCTATTATTCAGAGGAAGAACGGGAATCAAGATGATGGTTCGAAGCAAGAGCTCGATGGAGGAGCATGTCACTATCAGGGCATAAGCAAGTCATGAGAAATAGGATCACAGCGTATTGCAACAATTGACGCAATTCTTATGAGCTATTCTCTTGTTTCGTGCAGTCGTGCGTTAATCATGCCACCGCATAATTTGTACCAACTGCGGTTATGATGAAAAAAGAAACATCTTAGCTCGTGAAGACAATTTACCTTGGTTGATTAGAGTAGAATCGCGCGCAGATTCGAGTCGTGACTAAATGGAACATGAAACCTCAGGTCTCGTGTTGCAAGCTTTGACTGTTGGGCGCCTATATTGAATTACAGGCAGCGCGATCCACTGAGACTCGCATTGTTCGCCGCCGCCCCATAACACTCCCTCCATGCCTCTCATTTGTACTGTATTATCCTTGGCAATGGAGCACCGACTGCTAGTAGAACAAGATGAGAACGCTACTGTGTCGCCGTAAAAGGCCGCGGGTTAGTGGCGCACACAACACTACCTCCGCTTAAATCCGGTACGGCCATAAGATCCAAACTCGTCCAGAGACAAGCAGGATTCAGCTAACAACAGAAAGTTTGTGCACAAAGACGTTAATAAATACATGGAGGGTTTCAACACTAAAGTGACATATTCGGTCCTTCAGTTTTACAATAGACCGTTCATCACATTCTAACTTCTCGAAGTTTAATCCATCCCACCTGTTAAGCTACGCCAGGGTTAGTGCTTCGCAATGTCTCACCACCAATCGCACAACCTTCCAACAACTTTTAAGGGACTGCAGTTCCGCTCAGCGACTGAGCCTGGCTCAGTCGTGCAACTACCAACACCGCTGCCAACCGCAGGCTCTGTCATCCTTCGCCCTCTATGTTCCACCATCGTTTCATATGCGAAGGACGTCTTTTGCAATGACAACCCCAGACAATACAACTACCCTCTTCCTCTGGTTCCCGGTACAAACGCAATCTGCCGCGTTGCCGCGCCAGCACCTGACACGCCATATTTGAAGCCGGGCATGCTAGTGTTTACCGATGGCGTTATACGGCCTCGGGACAGTAACGTCGCTACGCCTCTACTGCAAGGAATTCACATGGGGTCCACATCTGAGAGTGAAGCTTTGATGTCTGGGGAATGGCGAAACGGTACTTGGGCCGAGCTTGTCAAAGTTCCCGCTGAGTGCGTGCATATTCTGGACGAAGACAGGCTCAAGACACTTGGCTATAGTATCGACGAACTTGGGTATATCAGTACACTGGCGGTTGCTTATGGCGGTCTTAGTGATATTTCTCTTCGACCTGGGGAAACCGTGATAGTGGCTCCGGCTACAGGGAACTTCGGCAGCGCCGCCGTGCTTGTTGCCCAAGCTCTCGGAGCTGGCAAAATCATCGCCATGGGTCGAAATGAGGAAAAGCTCAAGAAATTAGCTGAGGGCAGCGAAGGCCGCGTTGTCGTTGTCCCCATAACTGGGAATGTCGAAGCAGACGCTGCCGCTCTTCAAGCAGAGGGCCCTGCTGACGCCTACTTCGACATATCACCAAAGCTAGGAAATAAGGCCACACACATAATGTCTGCCATCACCGCACTTCGGCCTCATGGTCGCGTTAGTATTATGGGGGGTATCCTTGGCAATGTCGAATTTCCATACCTGATGATGATGTTCAAGGCATTGACGATAAAAGGAACATTCATGTATACGCGCCAGCAAGCCGATGAACTTATTAGGCTTGTGGAAACTGGAGCATTGCCCATTGGTAAACGTGGTGGAATTGAGACGACAGGCAAATTTGCCTTGTCTGATTGGCAGCGCGCCTTTGAGCATGCCAACGACGAGATTGGACCAAAGAAAGTGGCTTATTTTATGCCGAACGGGCCAGTCTAAGCTAACGAGTTGAGATGCTTCTTTGCAGATTTACTTCTACGAGATGGTGAGGTTGCATAAGCCAACCAAGCCTTACCGGTAACTTCGGCTGTTGAGTACGTTATAAGCGGCTTTTGACGGTTTACAAAAATCCTCTTATTGCTTTTAAATTAATATACTTTGCATTAAACACGCTGCAGCCCTCAGGAACCGGACCTTATAAGATAAAATGATCCTAGCGAACAAAGGAATGGTGGAGTTTGAAGTAAACAGTAGCAGTCGAAGATCACATTTAATCAAGTGAGAATCTACAGAGCAAACATCACGAGACAGGACCAATAGGGTCTATATGTAGGCTCCTGACCTACGTGTAACAATTGTGCCGGCTGCAACAGCCCAGCCATCTTCTTAAACAGTCCATTTCTCGCGTCAACATACGTTTGTAGGCCATTGGCTGAAGGCAAAGCACCACCTGCGGGGAAGAGACACAGTAGGCACGGACATTGCGTGAAGCGTCTACGCTGTTAGTTCCGACATGTGTATGTGGCGGGACGTCGAGCTGAGAAGAACCTCATGGCCCGCTGCGCAAGAGTCACTCTAAGCGTCTGTTCGATTGATTTGGCTCAGCGACCCCATGGATAGTATGGATCGGAACAACTTGTACTACAGAAAGAAGCACGACATGGATGCCGCCATACATGTAATAAGACAATTGAATTTTTATATCTATTAATGGTTCACACGAGCCTTCAGCTTCCCAAGTTGGGTGTACTCTGCAGCCGAGCCCAATCAAGGCTTCAAGAAGTCATTTTAGATACTATGATCGCAGCATCGTCAAACTTGGTAAACCGCCTAATGTCCCCGACAATTAATCCCACTTGGTTCAAAAGCTCCCTCCAGTGTCTCTCGTGTCTCTCCTGAGCGTTGAAGACTGCCTTCATCAGCAGACTAAGAGCCGCTGTATACTCGGTCGCGGGGTTTCCTTTAGGTGCATAGTCGGGTAATGCTTTTTCGTCGATGACAATCACACTCTTTTGCCCCATGGCCAAAACATGAGACCGCAAGATACGTAGGCAAGTCGCATCGTCGTTGTTGTGCATAATCTGGCGAAAATAGTATATGCGAGCCCCTGCTCAGAAGGTAGCAACTGAGTCAGTCTACAATCTTAACAAACCCAAGGGTTACAAGGCAAGCCGGCCAGTTTTGGGATCACTAACGCACCTTTCACAGGCTGCTCAGACAAATAGTCGTAAGCCATTTTCTCGATACCCGAAACAAAAGGTGATTTGGCAAGCACATCGGGTCTATCCTGTACAATGACATGGCCTTTAAGTTGCGGGCAAGCGTTGAGCAGTGCCATCGCCTGCTGCCCGTTGCCACCTCCAACATCAACGAATGCAATCTCGTTGCTGTCAAGATTGAGGAAAAACTCAGACATTGGATCAATAACAGCCAGCCACGAAGGCAGGCCTGAGAATTGTGCGTCCATGAATCTGTGAAAAGCGCCATGTAGCGCCGGACGAGACTCGATCCACTTGTAGAAGCCCTCATCAGTGCCGTGCCCAACATTAAAGGAAATTAGGGCTTCATTAGGATCTCGTAAGACGCCATTCAGGGCAGCCATGGATGGCAAAATGCTGTCATGGCTGGTTCAATAAATAGATGAATTAGCAAGGGAAACAGTATCTGGTGTGAAAGACCTACTAGTGCAAGACGGCGTCTACAAATAATGGAGACGCCATATAAGGAGTGAGCCGTGAGGCAACGTAGAGCCCTTGCGCGGGTTCCTCAGCCGTTTCTTGAGTGCATAAGTAGTTCATGATGGATGCGAGTACGCTAGTGCCGAGTCCGCTAATTTTCTGGAGGTCATCGAAAGGGACAGGACCAGATGCTTGGGCGATGGTGGCGAATATACCACGTTCTTGAGCAATTCTTGTGGTGATCAGAGGAAGGGGCTGTGGGATGTCTTCGTCAGCTTTGTTGCTCCGTAATCATTATAGACTTCTCTCTGGTAGACATGGCTTGTTCCGATCTGCATCTTGACCACTGAACTCAGTTACTTTAAGAAGCCTTGCGATAGCCTTGCTGTAGCTTGTCGGATGGTAGAAAAGTATCTTCCTTACTTACGGCGAACGCGAGACGCTGCAAGGTCTCGAACGGCTCCTCCAGTGCAACTGCTAGTGACTTTGCCTGCTGTAACAGCTTATACCTGAGCTGATGATCATTTCCGAGGAATTCCGTGGGATTGGCGACGACAAAGCCCATCTGTTCTATGAGGGAATGGGCGGTCCTTTGACGGAGCAGTTTCCCGTCTGCATTTTTGGGAAAGAGATCTTCCATAGTGAGGAAAGTTAAATTATGAGTTTAGATTAAACTAGAGTTGTAGCGCAATCGTCTGCCAGGTGTAGCCGAAACAAGGCCAGATAACCTGATTTAATGGAGCGAGGTATCAGGGACATATCAAATATGACAAGCCGCTCCAAGCGTTCACCCGCCATGAACCCTTACTCGTGCCTAGTTTTAACAGGTATAGACTCCGCGGAGGACGAATATACCTCAAAAGCAATGGGATCATGAAGCTCGATCTAGAAGCTGAAAGACCGTAAGCAGCGGTCCGCGGGCGGGTGTCCTGCCAGTCGCGAAAATAGACAGTAAAACTTCAGATAGCATTGTTAAATCCGTATCTGTCAAAGGGAGCGAAAGTGAAGTGCTTGGTGCCAGCTCAATAGGGTTCTTGGCCAGCTGTTGCTGAACCCAAAGATAGGGCGGCCGCCCCCTGAAAGGCTATTCATCTGCCAGCACGGGCTAACTTTGAGCTGTTTCGGGATAACCTCCGTTTGGCGAATGTGTCGACCTCGCTGATAATATGGGTCCGCAAAGAGACACACTTAAGGAACAGGACTGGCCAGCCGTAGTATCCCCACTGCGCCACCTCAGCCATGAATGCAGTAATCGGAACTATGAGTCTCTTATCTCCGCAACGCCGCGAGAATCCCCGGAGCTTATATAGCAGGGAGCAACATGCCACGGAAAATGGACCCGAATGAAACATACTGTCTGTTCAAGATGACGCGACAGCAGCGAAAGCTCTCTCCTTCATGCGGTCTGTGTCGGGCCCGTAAACTTCGATGCAATCGTGCCAATCCCTGTTCTAACTGCAAAATCCGCGGAGTCCAGTGCGACTCGGTCACTGGGAAGCGTCGTCCGGCCGCAATCTCCGAGACACCCGTGGACGCAGAATTGTCCGCAACAAAGCTGTTGGAAAGAATTGCACACCTGGAGGCTGTAATTGCAGACAGAGACAGCAAGCCTGAACAGTCGCCCGAGAACCTCAGCCGAAATGACCTGGCCCCATCATTGTTTATGTCCTCGAGGCTCAAGAACGTAACCAGCGACGTGTTGACGCTTGAGAAATCGTGTTCAACACAAGATACTCTAGTGAGTTCGCGTATTAGAGTCCCGGGAGCAACTAATATCTAACACTCACTGTTGTCAGGGCCTGGGTGGTGAAGGTCCTTTAGTAGTTTGCACTCGTCCGATCCTGGAGATCACCGAGTCGGTGTCCTTTAATCACAATTATGGGGGCTTTGCTGGAGTCGATGCTGCATCGTTTGCTGAACCCAAGACCATCAGGTGCGTTAACGTGCCTCTCCGTCACGAGGCTCATATCCTGGTGAACAAATTCATTGCCGATGTCAGTCCATTTCATCACGTCATCCACACCACGTCGCTCCACCGCGTCATTGACTCCCTCTTCAATGATCTGGACCAGGGCCGAGTTTCCGACACAGGCACATTGCTACTTTTGCTGGCTATCTGTTCTAGCAGCAGCTACATGTGGACGATTCTCGACAATCACAGGCGCCTTTACCCTGATATAGCGACAGCAGACTCACAGTCAATGATGTGGCTTCGAGCGTCCCTGGATGTTATCGACTATACGCACCGCGCTTCGCGTTTAACAATAGAGTGTACGCAGGCGATGGTCATTGTGTTCTTCCAGCTGTGTTGCCGGGAAGGCATCTCGAGAAGGGCTCGGTCACTTGCTGCTCAAGCCATTGTCATGGCTCGGGCCCTAGAGCTGCACCGCATTGATTTCCACAATCAATCGTCGGACACGGAAGGGTTACAATGCTCTCGGACACAGACGGAGATTGGGCGCAGGGTATGGTGGTATATTACGGCAACGGACTGGTAAGCGGACGCTCTTCCTCAGTTTCGTTGTCTGAACGTATCAATACAGGTTCCTGTCGCGACTGTCAGTCTCTCAGCAAGACATATATCCCAGTATGTCAGGTCCCACGTCAGTCAAGAAGCCCCGCCATCTGGACGATGCGGATGTCGGAGACGGTGAACACGATGATCGCCCTTTGGACGAAGCAACAAACATGTCCTATCTACTCCAGCGCATTCGCCTGGCAGAAATAATTTACGATCTCCCAGATTGGGAGGAAAACGTGGCGCCAAACCCTGAGACTGCATCATACAATAGAGTAATGAAGGAGGACGCCAGGCTCAGGCAGTTCATGCGAGACCTCCCGCCGTTCTTTGACCTCAACCACAACGCCCACGCTAAAACGGCCGCTACCGGTTCCTGGTATTCTCCTCGAATAATCACGCAGAAGTATCTGCTCAATATGGTACTTCATGCACGCTTCTGCAAGCTACACATGCCGTTTCTTGCCCGCGGCACCGTTGAACCTGCCTTTGCATACTCTTGCCATGTTTGCCTGGAGTCAGCTCGGATGATCATCAAGATGGAACACCAACTGAGCACTGAAAACCTCCCGTTCGCGTTGTTCCGTCGAAAGATGAACGTCAAACTTCGCAGCATTTTCGTCGCGTGCAATGTTTTCGTCCTCGATGCTTGCCTCGCACATGGAAACGAGGCGGGTGGTCAGGTGGATGACCTAGCTGACGTCTGGAAGATCCTGCGCGAAGCCAGAGATCAGTCACCTTCAGCATCGAAGCTGTTGGACATTTCGGTCCAAATTGTTCGAAGGCATAATCCGGGGCATCCTGTGCTAGAGGCAGAGATATCTAAGCACGACCAGGCAAACCAAGTTCCTAGCGAGGCATCCCCAGTCGTAAAACAGCACCATAACTATACCGACAGATCACTTATTGAGCATGTCAACCACGCTTCAGCAGGTTCTTTCTTAGGTCAGAATCTAGATACATTCCAAGGTGAGGTAGGAGGTGGGGGAGCAGATTGGGCAGGGTTATATACACTTGAAGCACCTTTTCTATAAAGCGAGACCGATGAATCAACAGGGAATATGTAAAGTTAATTATGCCTGAGAGCTAAACCTTGTTATGCGCTTTGGCTTATGTAACTAAAAACACCTCTGTTAGAAACTTATTAGGTGCAACACTCCTGGAAGAGGAATCATATATGGCTTGCCTCTGCCTCCTAGGGTCAGGGATTCAGACGAGAAGTCTTTTCAGGTTCACCTTCAGCGCTTCTCGGCCTTCATCCCACCCAGGCTCCAATTTGTCCCGGAAATCTGCGCTGTAACGGTTTGTTTCATCGAAGAGTGCCGACGTGCCAAGCATGCGGTATGCTGGAGAATTGAGCCTGTCAGTTACGCCATCTTTGGAGTCCTGGCGCCAGGCTTCCTTGGCTTTGTCCACAAACCCGTCGAGAGGCACGTCTACAACTTGCCATCCCCGATCGTCTATCTCTTCCAAAATGCCAATTAGTTCATTTGTTGACACAGTGTGGCTTGCAAAGTATGCGGGCCTGTTCCGATACTGCTCGGGGGATTGAAGCACGGCGATAAGGGCGTTGCCACAGAGCTCTAGCCTGCTAATACTGCATTTCTGATCCCCAGAACCGAAGCGCATGACGGAACGTGCGTCACGGTCGATCCAAAATTGCTTGTTTTCGATCGCCCAATCGTACCAGGCGCCAACAATAATGGCTGTCCAAGTAATTGCACCAGATGCTGACACCGCTGCCTCTAGCTCTCTCTGGGCCTTTCTCTTGGGCTCAAAAATGAAAAGCTCGTCCGCGTGCGAGCTGAATGTATCAGAACTAAAATCAGGAGTAATTAAATGGGTCACGCCGGCTGCAATTGCCGCTTGGATAATGGCTCCTTGATTCGTCGCTGCTGCTGGATTGAACGCTTCAACAAGTGCATCCTGGCCGTCGAGAGCAGATGTAAGATCTGCCACATCATCATACGACGCGGTTCTTTGGACGACTCCTTGGGGATATTTATGGTGCTTGCCACCAGTGCGCCCAATAGCCGTAACAACGAAGCCGTCTCGCATCAAGGCCGCGACCAAAGTTTGACCAAGTGTACCCGAGGCCTATAATTGATTACCATTAGCAGCATGTTACTGGTGGTACCATTATAGAAATGAACGAACACCTAATACGGCAACATTCTTCGTGTTCGCCATTGAGGATGAGTTGGAGCGTGAGATTGTTGGGAAATAGTTTAGCCGTTAAGGATTCTTAGTGCTAAGGAGGTTGATCGTACAATGTACAGTTGAAGCGCTCCCACAATATTAACCCGTATGCTGCAATACATATAACATTTGGTGCCCCAGGGCGTCCGTAGCAGCTGCAGATGCCAAACGGATGGTTGGATTTGTAAGCCACAGTGTGAGCGGGCCGGATTCCCTAAGTGTTTTACGTGGCGCGTGCGGCTGTTACTTTCGGCCGAAGTTTTCAGATCCGCGGATTACTTGCAGTTGAGGGGCAATAAAGAGGGGCCGAGGCATCGTTACGGCACTAGGCAATACAAGTGATCCCCATGGAATTCAGCCCAGATTTCATCCGAGTTACCTGAATGAACTTGATGTATTTGTAAGCGTGTCAAATACCATTATGCTACTGATTGGGTTGCAGCGGGACCGTGAGACTACCTCCGGTCCTGGTCAAGTGGACGTTAGTTTCTGACAGAATAATACACTGGACCAATCGCATAGATATCAGCTTACATTAATCTGCAGCGGATTTGGGTGTTTAAGTTCTGTGAAATAAATTTCCGCGGCCATGGGTTTGTTAAGTCCGGAGAGGTGCACACTGACCCTCATTGCGTGCGGAGTCTATCCTCTCATGGCTGTTTAACTGCGTGCTGACAAGGCCTTCCTTTTAGTATGTCCGGGATTCACGAACAGGAAATTGTCTTGCTTACGCGTAACAGATAGCAGCATCGCCCCATTGATTATTTATATAAAGTGGAAGAGTAGCCTTCGTACCGGGGGAAGTAATACAATTCAGCAATACCGACTAGTTCCAAACCAGACAGACCTGACTTTGTTCGCCAAAGTGTTTTGCATCTCCTCATACGCCGTCACTTCCAGCAGCTCGATATCGTATCTCTCCAAAAGAAAATGAAGTGGTTTCCAAAGGCACTGATCATTCTTGCGTCCACGGCGTTTATCTCTCAGGGGCATCCAACGGCAGAGCTCGCTGAGATCAACCAACATGCAGAGAGAGCCAACGTCCAGCTCATAGGCAATAAAGTAGCCGTGGTCACAGGTATAGTTCTGAATTCAGAACTCTTTGATTGCTTTGGAAATAATGGATTGGAGATGGCTAAAGGTTGGGCTGGAGCTCTTTACGACCAGTGGTTCTATTCCCGAATTCAGGGTACGGTGAAGAGCATCGAAGCTCTCGTGTCCACAAAGCATCTTACGTCCCAGTACTGCTTCACCGTTGATGCAGTTTTCGACTTTGCATCAAAGGCAGACGCCCAAAAGTTCGCGACTTTTATCCAGCAAAAGGTTGGTAACGCAAAACGCGACGAATCGACTGTGAATGGCATAGACGGCGCGGCATTGGATGTTTATATTGAAGGCATCGACCTTCCTTATGGTCATGCGTACTTCGGCTCAAATACTTCCAAGACGGAGACAAGCAGCCTATCTGGACGTTCATTTCATACATGCAAGAATAAGTGCGGCTTCTCCTACACGAAGGACCAAACGGGCATATGCCGGGATAAAACTTTTCCCTCCGGTAACCGTGTGCTCTGTTAGTTGGGCTGCCGCTACACTTTTGCTGAACTTTCAACAAAATACTTTAGCGGTTGTCGTGGGCCTAGGAGGGACAAACCAACTAGCTACAGCTGGAGAGAAGTCCGCTACTGGAAGGGTAGATGGCTAAGATGAGTGTTTTTAGTGCAAGTTTAGGGTAAACAAATTGAATATGGGTTCATTGACGCCCTTTGGTGGCATCCTTTGCCACTGTGTCGTCTGTTTCCGACCTCGTGATCACTGATGTGAAGCTTGTAAGCAGATGCAGTTATCTGCGAATACAGATGCAGTGTTAACATTGTATGACTAAGATGATCCGTTCTGCTTGTGGCTAGGACGTTGATAATATGTAAGGAGCTGTGCTTCTCTCAGATGTATGTAATTCAGGCCTTTCAACCATACAACGCCTTCTACTCCCGCAGTTTTGCTTTATCAGGCAGGGCGTGGCCGTCCGGTTCTTGCCGTGCAGATCATTGTGGAGGTACCCTCCTCATCCGATTCTCGAAGTGCGTATCATTCACTGACTAGTGCGGGGCAAGGTGCATGTAATCCGGTCAGACAATTGGTTCCGCAGGGACCAATCAATTGATGAGAATTATTTGAAGAACAAAAGAGACCGAATAGCTAAGTGTTCGGGTATAGCTACTTCTGTTCACTTCGTTAGGGTTATGCCACAGGTAACTACCAGTGCCACTATGTCCCACGCATACAAAAGCTCAACCCTATCTGCCACCCAGCTCCTATGGCATTGCGGGTAATGTGATGTTTCACATACAATTGAGTGCAATTGAAGAGGGCTGGCCACCTCTACGCCTGAAAAACTCTTTTTGAGGACTTCAGATTGTCCACAGGTTCCTCGTATTTAACAATTTCCCAGAGATCGCCAATGCGTTGTACGAGATATGGCTCCAGCGGACCTTTGTCCAGTTCAGCTAGGGTTTCGTTCAGTTGCTCGCAGGTGGCGGCACCGAGAATCATCAAATCGCCACGGTTCCCATCGAGCACCGAGTGATACCGGACCCATCTGTAAGCGAGACCACTTTGTGACTCTCGACACTCCTCTGCAATCCTGCTGAATTGGTGCAACAGCTGCATGTATGTCGGTTTGTAAAAGAGATCGCGGTTGAATCTCCCTATTGGAGTGCTCGCATCCCAACTGCCGTGTCCTTTCTCAATGTCGTTTGGAGTCTTCGCTAAGAAGCCCGCGGCAAGAGGGGAGAAGGCCTCGATGCATATCCCAAGCTCTCGGAGTGTGGGGAATAATAGCACCTCATTCTGACGTGCCACCACACTGTAGCTGCTCTGGTACACGGTGGGAAGGATATAGCCCTTGGATTTTGCGACATTGACGAGGTCAAGGAGCTGCGATAGGGTGAAATTCGACAAACCAAATCTTTCAAAATGCCCTTCCGAGTAGAGCTTTTGAATTTGCGTCATTTGGTCCGAAAATGGGACGGTTTCATCAGCACCATGAAGGAAAAGAGTACGAACCTAATATGGAATCGTGTTAGAGACTACAGGGCATTTGGCATATAGAAAATACTTTAGGGCCTACCCTGTTCGACTTTAGGGCCGCGAAGCTCTCTTTTGCAAGATTCTCGATGTTACCGGCCGCACCTGGCATAAAACCCGTGGGAATTTTCGTATCAATGGAAAATTCTGAACATAGACCCAAGCTGCCTAGTACCATTTCTGACCCTCCACGACCCTGCGAAGAGATGTCAGTAGATCGTGGACTCGAAGGCTTATCTGGTAGAATCCTACATAGCTCCTCGCTGTGTCCAGTACAGAAATTCTATGTTATCTAGCCGCTTCAACAATACTCTTGGCTTTATCATAATTATCAGGGGACCAAGTGTGAGTCCCTATGACAAGCGCAGCAGGTGCTGTGGTTGACATGATGCTGATATTTGTTTTGTTTCAAGGCTGCAGGTGTTGTTTGATCTGTCACGTTGAGATACAACTGGTCAAAGATAGGCCCAAGGCAACGATTTATAATGCCAACTGTGGTTGTAAAGTGGCAGATAAGATGATTAATTGAGAGAAGACTGGCACTGTTGGTGCACCCGTTGGGCTCCGCAGCTTGGAATATATTTGTCAGCGAGATTGCTACCGGCTCCATTTTTGCTGGCTTACAAATGCTAGTCCGGACTTAATTGCCGCTCTCCGCGGGACACGCAGGACGCTGTGTCAATAACACACAATTTGGGACGTACTAGCCCGCAGGCCATCCACTCTGGCCTCGGGTCAGGGCTGTCTGAGTTGATAAAGTTCCTATCTGGACTGAGGCCCTGACGCGTTGCTTACGGTCTGAGATCACTTTTCGCACTTTCGGTAATCTTGATGTAATAAGACATTGAGCCAGACCATATCCGCGGGCAGCCAGACGGACGCGGAGATCGTCGGCTCTTCGCCGGAAATAAGATTCTAGGTTCAAGCCTCTTATCTAGCCGACAGAGCCATGGCCTTTGACAGTCTGGGTTGGCGAGCTTGGCGCAACCTGGAATCCCCGTAGGCCCGGAGATAATTTGGCCCTGACCGTGGGGTTTGACAATCAGGTGCATCATGCTCCTATAGCTAGACGAATGTGGGTAGGATTGACGCATGACCTGACATGCTTCTTGAACGAGTACAAATCTATAAGGAGGCATTGATGGCAAACGTTTGACGCAGTTTCACAAATGAGTCTAGTACAACGCTTCTTCCTACCCTTCACAATGTCTAGCTATATTCTCGTAACAGGTGCCAACGGTTTTGTGGCAATGCACGTCATAAAACTTGCTCTTGAACTTGGATATGGCGTCATTGGAACAATCAGGTCAGAGCGAGCTGCTGAGAGTGTCCGCAGAGTGTTTCCAGAGTCTTTGGCTCGACTGTTGTTGTTTAAAGTTTCCGATATCTCTAAACCAGAAAGTTTCAAACCGGCCTTTACTGCGAGTCCAGTTCGAGCCGTTATAAATCTGGCCTCTCCACTTGTTAACAACCCCAAGGACGTCAAATCGGAGGTTTTGGACCCAGCAATTCAGAGCGGCACTTCCATACTTACAGCAGCTCTCCAATACGGTGGAATATCCATGGAATGGGTTATACATGTCAGTTCGTTCACTGCCTGCCTCAATCTGTCTCTCAGCAACAATACCAGTTATCGGTATACCTCTGCGGATTGGAATCCTCTTACATATGATGAGGCTGCAGAAGGTGGCAATATGACCGCTTATATGGGCTCGAAGGCATTGGCTGAGAAAGCTATGTGGACCTGGATGAGAGACCAAAAGCCGAGCTATGAGATGGTTTCCATTGTTCCAAGCGCTATATTTGGTCCCTGTGTTGGCCCTGTCCAGCTCGACAACATCAATTTGTCTACACGAATGCTTTGGGAGCTCGTTGAACCTTCACCTGATCCTCCCGTGTACAATTCTCACCACTTGGGATGTTGGATAGACGTACGAGACGTTGCCAAGTGTTTACTTCGGGCCGTAGATGTACCAGAGGCGGCTGGTAAAAGGTTGTTGGTTGCTCAACGATGTCATTGGCAGTTAGTACGTGACGAGGCTAGGAGAGTGCTACCGGAACTGCAAGATAGAATTAAACCAGGGAAACCAGGGAGTTGGAAGGACGATGCGGCCGTCACGTATGACGTTGACGGTACCGAGGCTGCAAAGATCTTGGATATTCGATATAGGCCCTTGCACGAATGCCTTCGGGATACGTATCTGCAGCTTATGCAGGCACAGAAACACTAAGGCATTTTCTTATAGAACAGACCTTATTTTACCTACAACTTTATAATTAAGTATTATAAATCGATCCTACCCTAACTCCTAAGAGGTTTCCTAAACATTCTTTCATCAGGACTGCAGTAGGTGCCGGGCGATTTACACACCACAAGCCATAAGTTTCGAGATTCATATTCTTTTAATAAAATACTTCAGTAAAGATTCAGGGGTGCCGTAGTGATCCTATCTTTTCCATTGCTTTCCTGCTCTTGATTTTGCATTTGAAGACTGAGCTGTAAAGGTACTTAACTGCCTATTAATCACCTGATACGAAGGACTGGAGTTGCACGAAGCACACTTTAATTTGAAACTAGTAGAACCAGTTTGGAATAAGCGGAAACGTCCCAACTTTCTCTGCCATGCCTCGGAAGCAATCTCACGTGTTGTGCACTAGGGTAAGTTCGTGGTTAGCTGCGGTGTCGGAATAATGCAATGAACATTTTGGTAACTACAACGTTGGAAGGCCGAGCATTGTTAAACAGCTGGAAACACCGAGCGTGGATCGTGGTCGGCAGATGTAGCAAGGTTATGGTAACAACATCGGGACTGCGGCAGTGTGTCAGAAGTTGCCCACTGTCGCTGCGAGCGATGAGCAGGTCATGTCAATTCTTCAACTTAAACACTGAGAAAGCGCTGGCTATACTCTACTCAGCTTAACAATTGGTATGGGCGGCTGCTTGGCGGCGACAAGATGCTTGGCAGCAATTTCGCCACCATTGCACCCTGGCAGCTGATGCTGGTGTCCGGGTACCGTTACCGGTCGGTTGTACCACGGGAAGCCCATTCCGCGTTTGGCGCCGGTACCGAGAACCATTGGTAGTACTATGGAATTCGAAAGCGCAAGTGTTGTCCATCTTAGTACAGTAACTAGGCAAATCTTTGCACACCATACAATTAAGTCTTACGCCAAGATCCTACGGTATTTACACCTATGACCCGAGAGGTTTCATTTTCTGGGTGTCATGCGCTGCCGAGAGGATGTTCACGCTCTTAGTAAGTTGGTCTATACTGGCTTGTTCTTCATTCAGGCAGTCAGCGGTTGCGTATGTGGCGTGAGATATCTCTGTCGCTTAGCCCAGCTACTGCATCAACCCTTGTTTACTAGCTCCTGTATGCAATGCTTCGGAGATAAGACACACGAGATTTGGTGGGGGTTTCTTTTCCGCGGGTTTTGTGCTCTCTTAGGCTGGCGCTTTCTGAGCCAGGCCCCATATTTATCAGCCACCAGGTATGTACTAATCGGACTAAGATCGGACTTAAAGGAACCCTCAGCTTTCCAGCGAACTTCAATGCATGTGCAGTCTCGTACGTCTTGTCTTCTCCTTAAT
>JABFMM010001187.1:0-11773 GCA_013623845.1 Fusarium foetens | reverse complement strand
CTGCCGAGGGTTGGTGTGCGTCAGGCGGCGATAGCAGGTACCAACGAGGCTACGGCTTCATATAGGGCTAAGAAGTATCGCCTATCTGTGGCCATCTTGTACAGGGTAGGACTGGGCGGAGGGCACGTCCAGGTTTAATCTTTTTGGGCAGTTCAGATGCAGCATGGCATATATCAACTTTATCAAATCATGTCAACTTACAAATCACTGGAATTGATTTGATTGAGGCAAGGAATTGACTAAGTTGATTGATTTGATTGGGGTGATTGATTGATTGAGTTGATTTATGATGAGCGCTGCCGTATCCCCATCCATGGGAAGAGTCGCAGACTGAAAGAACGCACGCAGGAAGTTTCCCTTGGATTCTTCCGAACGCGCATATTCGTATGTGAGGCGGACAAGTTTTATTTGATCGTATTCACCGCTGTTGCCGCTGCCAGAAACATCGAAATGGTTGACTATTTCGTAGAATCGACGGCTGGCTGAGAGGCGCAGATCAGGTCCTAAGGGAGGCTGTGCAGAGAAGTCAATGATGCTTTCGAGAGATGATTGGTGACGATGAAGAGCAGATGCAGGTGCTATCGCTGTGGCGTAATCTTTTTGATGCGCAACAGGTTTTTGTAAACGGGTTTAGTATGATTGAAGGTGGAAAAGGAAAATAGTCTGTGACTAGGACCAGAAGCGGGGTGCGGTGATGTTTTCGGTAGGCGGTGAAGGGAGATAACCGTGACAAGATGGCAGAATCACCCGGCATCATGGCGGTTGGTTTCTGGGGCCCCTATCAAAAACCATGGTGAGCGTTGAACAATCAACGAGCGCAAGGACACAGTGTGTAATTTGTTAAATTACAAGCAGTCCTTGGTACAGCAGAGGAATCGCGGTAGCCCTGCGAACCTTGAAAGCGTGCACGGACGAAAAGAATGTATTACGACGAATTTCGGGGAAATTGGAGGGACGTCTAGCGTGCACGGACCAGAACATGTGCATTGCGTCGCAATGTTCGCGGTAATCATTGTAGTAGGCTGTCGACGCAAACAATAAATGGCAGGGTTAATTTATACGAGGATTTTGAGGATTTTGCTGGTGTTGAATGAAGAAGCTGTCTGACGGGAACTTCACGTACCCCGCAGGTACTAGCGGGGTTAGTAAGCAAAGTGGGGCAAGTGAACTGTTGGAGGCTTATGCTCTTTCGGTTCACCGAGAGAAGCTCACTGCACGGGGCGCTGCGTTGGTTAATGATGCAGAGCGCCAGGCTTGTGGAAGAGATCTTTCGGCACCTGACTTCCAGACGAGACATATGCCCTGGCCGGCAGTCTAGCGTACTATCCGCTACACATGCGAGACACTGACTCGCAGCCCCAAACTTTTTCATTGCGAGTGCGATCGTCGGCTTGGAGGAGCCGCCCGCAACGAGACTCTGGGAAGAGCCTGGACCGTGCCCAGAGACCGGGACCTCGACCCCATTATTGTTACCTCCCATCTCCGTCTCTTATTGGAGCAGCCCAAATACCCCAGCATACAGACGCAGCATACGCTTTTGGTGCTGTTTGTTACTCGTTCACCCACGCCATCCTCACGCCGATCGTCATATAAGCCCGGTATTCTCACGGCCACCTTTCGGCCGTCCCCCACTTCAACTGAACCTGGGTGAGTTTGCGACTCCTGCCACAGTGATTGAACGACTCTGGCGTCAGGGTCTCATGTCCTTCAACCACCATGCCCCGCCCCCCTTTGTCCAACACAGCTGTCGGCAGCACGCCATCCACTGCCGACGACTCCGGTGAGCAATCCTGCCGTCGCTGGCACCGCCACTCATGTTTCTTCAGCCCGACCGCTCCGCCCGCCGATTCTGCCCTCGACAGTGCATACTGACCATTCCAGCACCCGCAAACACTGCCAATAGGAAGGCGCCGGCCAATTTTCCTCGTCACAAGACCGACAAGCCTCGCCCGCACGTTTGTGGCACCTGCCAGCGCTCCTTCGCCCGATTGCAACATCTTAAGCGACACGATCTCACGCACACCAAAGAGAAACCATTCCAGTGTCCGGAATGCACGCGATGCTTCCCACGTCGCGATCTGTTGCTGCGTCACCAGCAGAAGCTGCACCAGACCTCGATCCCGTCGTCACGTCCCCGCAGTCGTCGCCACTCTGCCACCAGTGTCGCCCCCGGCCCGACCCGAGCTCGGAAGAATAGCTTCGCAGGACCTAACCCAGCTGCATCCAATGCGCTTGCCAGTTCTATGATCCATGTTGACGGCAGCGCGGTGCAGATGATTGCTGCGAAGGCCTCTGTCGCACGATGCATCCCCCATACCCATAGCCGACACCCGAGCCCGGCAGGTTCGCCCATCCACAGCTCGGACCATGTCTTTGGTGGCATATCACCAGGCATAGGACAGCGAGGGGTGCAGCACGAGCTACCCAAGCTGGAGACGCGCACCTTGGATGGCCCCGAATTCAGCAGCGTCCTGCGGTCAGCGCCGCCGATAGCCGCCTTCAACGCCGACTTGTACTTTGAGGGCCTGCTCTTCGGGCCGGGCTCGACGATAAACTCCAATGCCCTCCATTACAATGATTCGCCGCAATCGATGGCCTTGGAACAGGCCGCACTGTTTGCGTCGTCCCGGAATGTGATGCCCTTGGGCCAAACGCACGATAGTTTTGAATGGTTGACTGGATTCGAGCATCAGATGCCCTTTCTCAAGAACGAAAACGTGGCGGACGGATCTAGCCCGTCCGCCTTCAGCACGACAAGCCAGAGCGGGCTAAGCGATGTTATGTTGGGTGGTTCCAGCCACCCCGCGCCGGTTGGGGCGAGCACCATGTGGGAATCCTCCGTCATAGGCCCTCCAGAGATGCAGAATCCGTTTGCGATGGATCCAAATTGTTCGGTCTCCCCGGATCTCTTGAATGGGGCCCCTTTATCACATCAGCCAGCCTCTCAAAAGATCGACCACCCTTACTTCTCTGCGTCTCCATCTTCGCAGCTCATTGATCCGGTCCGTCGTCAGCTCCTTGTCTTCAACGCCCTCCCGAAGACACCCTCCTTCCTCCACGGTTGAAACCACGGTGCCTCGGCGGTAACCACCAGAGATGCCACGTGGAGTGCCATTGCGAACACCTGAGGAAGATAAATGTAGCCAAGAGAAATGGACAAAATCACTGACAAGAAGGAAATTGGCACTTGCTCAGACATGTTTCCGTTGACAAGCATGGCCGCCTCTTGCTTCATCTTCTTTGGTATTCGCCTTTCCCTCACCCGATATAGGAGGGCATCCTTCAACACTGCGTTTTATGTCCTGATAATAGGTATCCACCTACACTGGGACATCTCACGAGCACGCTGTCGGTCTACCGTGTTGGGATACGGCACTTGCAACTCATTACGTTGACCAAGCAAAAGTCAAATGATCGTCCCCGTAGGCGGCGCGGGCCGGACCCCACGAGATCCACCTCAACGCGGTGTGCAACGGCCCGCTGCGTCTCCCCCACCCGAATCACTCTGCAGTCCAGGCAGGCTTTCTAACCATACGCGTATGGTTTAGTTAAACCATACATTACTCATATATTGCCCATATACCTATACCATACGGTCTGAGGCGTATGACCATATATGACCATACGCGGGATAAAGTTGGTCCGAGTCAAAAATGGTCAGGTAAGGAAATCGGCGGCAATAGAACACCTTGACCATCCTCCTGGTCCTGAATGGCCTCCCTTTCCAATAGATCCATAAAGTAGAAAGGATACTTGAATGGCAAATCGGTTGCTTAAGCTATGCGTGAGCAACTTGGACTGCCGTGCAACGTCTCCGTAGCTCCAATCCTAAGGCAACTATCAAGATCGCTTCGAGTCACATTGTCAGGCTTCATGTCAAGTTCAAATCGCTCACTTATAGCAAACAGTTAGTACGATCCTGCCTGCTAGGCAACAGCTGCTGACTTGCAGGCAGCAACAGTATTCCATATCATATAGTCTCATACGATTCCACTCCTTGAGATAGAAATCAAGTCTCATTTGTTAACCTTACCCGATTCACCGAGCGACCTTCTGACTGCCGTGACCGACCGTCAGCTAGCCACGCCTCCGCGTCGCGTGACACTTCATGACGAAGCTAGTGGAAAGCCATGATGCCCGTTGATTGCTTGCCATGGACTCCTTCCTCAGCCACACGCCTAGTGACCGCGAGTCCTCCATTGCTGCAACAATCGAGACGACTTCTGAGATACCTGATAGGCAGAGCTTACCCTCCGTTGCATCTTCCACTTCAACGACTCCAAAGCGCAAACGCATCACTACGGCCGATGCGACGTGGCAACACACTCGAAAACCTCAAGGATCCGAGCCTGAGCGCGCTGGGTCAAAACAAGACTTAGTGTTCTACTGCAAATACTGCAGCAACCCACCGTACTCCACATACGTGTCTACCACATTCCGTAACCACCTACTTAAGATACACTCAGTTGAAGCCGCTGGCTCGGAGCCAAATTCGACCAAGAAAGTGCGTACCAGCCTCATCAGAGAGGCGTTCAATAAAGCTAGCGAGATTGAGGTTGCTAAGCTTCAAGAAAGAGAGGAGCAAGTTCTTCGGAACGTACTTAATCCAAAGGCTGCAATGGAAGCCTTAGTCCAGCTGGTTACTGTCCGCAATCTCCCATACAATTGCAATACTTGGCCAGAGTTGCACGCTCTGCTTATGGCGGCAAATTATACCGCAGAAGAGCTTATCAATACCTCCCACGGCCATGTCCAAAAACTCTGCTCGAACTTATATGCGATCCATAAAGATATTCTCCGAAAAAAGCTGCAATCCTCACCTGCCAAGCTTCACCTCTCTGCCGACGTATGGAGCGCACCAAACCATAAAGCTTTCCTAGGAATATGTGTGCAATTTATGCCGGAAGGCATAAAAAGTCCCTGCCAGGCACTGCTGGCCTTGCCTGAACTTCCTGGCATAGACGGCCCTGGAAGCCACAGCGGAGCCGAGCAGTGGAAGCTCCTTCAGCCAGTCATTGAGGAGTACGGTATCTCAGGCCAGCTGGGATATATTACAGGAGATAATCACGGTTCTAATGATGTGTTATGTCGTCTATTGAGCCACTTCCTTGATGGATGAGGCATCGCCTGGAATGCAAGACACCGACGGATTCGTTGCCATGACCACGTTGTTAACCTTTGCGTCCAAGCGTTTCTTTTCATGGATAACAAAGAGGCTGTGCTTGAAGCCTGCAGGCAGATTGAAGAGATGGACCAAGCTTCGTTCAACATTGACATGATGCAGGGTTGGAAGAAGCGAAAGGAACGTGGCTGGAGTTAACTCGGACCGCTCGGCAAGTTGCATAATACTGCTATCCATATTAGAGCCAACGATTACAGGTATAATCTCTTTAGGAGGCGTGCCGGCAAAGTCCTCGGGCTCGATAACGATACACGTTGGAACTCATGGTTTCTTCTGCTTAATGCCGCTCTTAATAAGGAGGAGCATATTAAGTGGTATCAGGACAAGTACTACGACGCCCTTGTGGACGACTACTTAGCACCATAGGATTGGCAAAACCTTCGCGAGACGCGGAACTTCTTACAGCCGTTTTGGAAGATAACTCTCCTTACTGAGGGGTATCGTTCAACGCTCGATCGTACATTATTTACTATAGACGTCCTTCACAAGCATTGCCAGCAAGCATTTAGCAAATACAAGATGAACTAACAGCTACTTGGTCCAGTACTGACGAGCTGGCATGTCTTCGACAAATACTACCAGCTCTCCGATGAGAGCCCGGCATACGCCGCAGCGCTTATTCTCTATCTATCCCGAGGAAAGGCTTATATACAGAAAAATTGGCCAAAGGCATGGCATAAGAAGATCTTTATAGGAGTGAAGAAGTTATGGGAAGACGAATATAAGAACCTGCCAACCGTTTATACTACTCCTTCCATTGTTCCGGCACTGGAACTGGATGAGTACGACCTGCTTGCACAGGAGCTTAATGTCATAGGCACAGAGCCTGACGTTGACGAATATGAAACCTACACCTCCCAGCCGCCCATTCCAATCGACTGCTCCCCCCTTGTCTGGTGGCTCCGCGACGAGCAGAAGGAGCGCTTTCCCCGACTGTTAAAGATGGCAATAGACATTCTCTCAATACCCGCCATGTCTGCTGACCCTGAGCGTATATTCTCTGGAGCACGGCGTACAATTTCGTGGGATCGAATGCTCCTTGGAGCATCGACAATTGAAAAGGGGGAGTGCTTAAAGAGCTGAATTCGCAGCGGTATAACGGCAGGGCTACAAGTAGACGAGGTTGAACAATATGAGTACATGGCAGAGGAGGGAAGCACCAGCGCTCTAGAGGAAGATGTGGGCCCTTGACCGGTTTGACGTCATTTGCCGTATGGGCAATATATGGTTTAGTTCGCCATACAGGAATAAATCATACACCATAAACCATTCAGGTCCGTATGGCGTATGGCGTATGGTTAGAAAGCCTGGCGATAGCGTAGTGCTCTTGCAATTCAAACTTAACATTTGTTCTAACCCTTTAAGCATGCTTAGTGCGACACCGAGTAATGTACATAGTGGAGCCATGGCTTGGAGAAAATCGTTACACTACCCAAGTCAACCCTGGTACCTTGTTGGTTTTGACGCGATACATGACTCGCAGTTTGTGGATCAAGAGATTGTCTCTTTCCTTCCTTTTCAAGAAGAGTGGCTTAGCCCTGGCAGCTACCATAGCATTGGTGACATGCATATGCTGGTTAGTAACTCCAATAGCTCATCACCATCCTTGTCGCTCATTGGTCTCTTTTTTACTTTAGCTTTTCTTCCCTGTGGGCAGTTGTAGCAGATATCCCCTTATAAGAAGTCTTTTCTACTTCCTTATTCTTTTAAATAGTATATTATAGAATATTAAAGGTTTAACTCTAGGTATATAGTATAATTAATCTATTTGCCTTTTTAATATACATGCTTATTATATACATTAGTAGAAATTTATTATTACTTCAGAAGGGAATTCAGTCTTGCTATAACTAATGTATTATGAAAAAATAATTATAAGTCCTATACGCGTGCGGGGACATGTACCTGCTTGTCCCCCTCTGCAATTTGAAATACCTTGCTAATAAAATAACATAGTCTCTTTCCCAATTGTACTATGCTAAGGTACGAGGGTATCTTAAGGGCAGACTTCACAATGTAATTATGCAGTTACATTTCCTCCCATTAGAGTGTTTACTAACTACTTATATATAAATCGTAATACAGATAACTCCAAGCTTTGGTGATTGCTTTTCTCCACACTGTTTCCAAGCTGCTTGATCAGGGTTGCTTGGAACCATCTACTATCATCTCATTCGTGATGGAAATTTGACTCAAGTCTGACCCAAACCCTCCAGCTCCAGCGCCACTCTGCCCCGTGAAAGTTGACGTGTATTTGATACCACTTGGGTGATATCGATCGGCGGCATGGCTCTCAAAGGCGGATACTAAGCCGCGACCACCACCATCGTCTGAAACGGCCAGCTGGTGGGTTGAACTGGACTCGTCGTTGGAAGCGCTCATGCTTATGGTATCGAGGCGAATGGACTGCTTCCTTTGACTGCGGCTGTACGAGTTTCCGTAGCTGTTTGAGCTTGCGCCAGTGACTGTTCTCGGGTTTGTGCAGGTAAAGATAAAGGTACACGCTGGACGGATTACAGGGAGAGAAGCTGTAAAGTAATGTTAGTTATTCTATCGCAATTATACTGCGGCTCGAGAGTAAAACCTACCAGAAACATTGATAAGGTTCACCTCGACTGTTGCCCAAAGAACAATTGTTACTATATTCCACGTCAGATCTGGCGATGTATCGTCAAACACTCTAGCGGCGACAATCAACCGAATGCCGGCCGCGCAAATACTTCAATTGTTAGCAAGTCCATCAGTGAGCATATATAGTATAGGCCGCTTACAAGAAACCGAAGGTGAACATAATCATAATGCCTGCCTTTTGCAGAATAGGCAGCTGCAGCTTTCCAATCTCCCACATGGGTAGAACCAAGATGGCGATATCAATAATACCATGAACCAAAGTAGTGCCGAAGAAGAACTTTTTGTCCTCGATGGCGCAATACCCGCCGGCAGTAGAATCCCAGAAGGCCTGCACGGGGACGCAATGGAATATACCCATAAAAATCTTGTAATAATTATTAGATTCAATTCCTGGTCAAGAGAGTGGAGTACCTACTCGAAAGATAATCCATGTTATAGAGCATCCAAAAAGAATTTGAATCGGAAGTCTAATATTCGTGACGCGAAACATACGCCAGTACAGACTTAAGATAGAGACCTTGGCAAAGAAGAGGCCAAAAGCATAAAAAAGCTCTGCAATGAAGAGCACGAGCTTGCTTTCGTAGAGTGCTTTGTCAAGCGTTATGCCTTTGGCTTCCACAACATCCATGATATGAAGTCCAAGGCCGCGGCTGATCCCTTTCCAGCCTTGTTAGCCAATTGGTCAGTCGACATGCGCAGATGAACCTACAGTAAGGGATAATGATGATCCAACCAATGGAAATTGCCTGTAAGAATTAGCAATAGGGTTGCTTTACAAGTTAACGCAGTAGCAAAGACGTACAAAACCGCAGAGCGCAAAGTAATCATCCCATGACAAAGAATTTCTCTTGAGTCTACGACTCAGCAGACGGAGTATTGTGATGATAGTCGCCGCTGCAAACGTGACAAAGAGCACCACCCAGAGATCAGTCTGTTTAGACTCCATTATTGCCTTTGTATATAAGATATCAATCAGAAGCACCGTCAAGTCCGTACGGGTATCATTTAGCACTTTAGTCCATCAAAAATCAGAGGGCAGCGTGAACTGGAGAAAAGGCAAGGATAGAGAGCATCAACATGAGGGGATTGAACAGATTTTGTACAGAAGGCCCCCTGACAGTTTGTTAGTCCATGCCGCATCTTGCTAAACAAGCAAGGGCCTGTAACTTTCTTTCTCTTTTGGTTTTGAGAAGTGCGAAAATTAGAGGCAGTACTCAGTACGTAGATCTCGGTGCTATTTGGTTAGTTTCTTATAGCGTTAACTTTACGTTGGATAACTCAAGTGCCGTAACAACAACCCTTATCGGTACTTGCCGCGCTAATGACTCAATAGTATAGGTATAATTACGCGGCGAACTTAACAAAGGGAAGATTTGAGTGGAGGTGCCAAGTGGACTACAAAAAGGAGGATAGAAACTATAGCGATCGTCTGTGCCGGTGTTGTAACAAAGAGTTGCTAAAATTCTCGCACCCGCGCCATTGGTGACGACCATACCGTTGGCGATCTACAATGCCAAAGCCGAAAGTCTACTAGTGCGCGTTGAACTTCTCCAACGGATTTCATGAAGATCTTCGACTAAGGCTGAAGGGTGACACTAGTGACTGGAGCTAGTCCCTTGATGTCACTGTCACAACAGACTTGTCATCCTCTCCGGGAGAACTTGTCCTTCCAAGTTCAATAATTAACGATGATAGCTTTTGTACTTTGATCCAGGTCATCACTGAATTGTATATAAAAGATAAGGCTGCGCGCCTTTACCCCTCTGATGCAGGCAGCGAGATGGTTTATGAATACAGGTCAAGCACTTGTCAAAAAGTCAAAATTAATAGTGACATTCAAGTGGAGATTGTACGCGAAAAGTGTAGTAAACTGCCTGAACCTTAATTCTCTTCAAGCCCAAGTTTATTATCACGGAATTTCCCGGTGGCTTCGCAAGTGGCATGTCAGCTGCCATCACTAGTCGCAACGATCGTTTCTAATACAGCTTCAATACCCCTGATGGTGACATTTTTTCCATTGCCCTATGGATAAACGAAGCTGTCGATCTGTATCGCCTGGTCTGCTTATTCCGAGAGCCGTTTACTTTGATGTTGAAGGAGGGAAGCTCGCTCCCTATGTTCCATCCCCCTTTTTCATCACCAAGACAATCAGGTCTAGCTTGCGGGACTAGCAGCGTATTGGCGACCTCCTCGGAAGTCCTACTTTTAGTTTTACCCCACTACATGGACTCGATATCCTGTTTCAACATGGCAGATACGCGGCCGTTTTCCATCAGAGCGATACAATATGGTGCCACAAAGCGCATTTAGTATATATTGAAGAGACTTAGAAGCAATGAGCAGAGATAGAGAATACTGGCTACTGATAGTTTCTGAATAACAATACGACCTCTAAAGTCGACCAAAGAAGTATTGCAGTTAGTTCCTGATATGTTCAATCCCCCCACACCAGACTCGCTGGATTGAACGCGTTGCTCGGATGTCGTTGATGGGGTCATCACGGAGGAGCACCAAGTCGGCTCGTTTTCCTGGCTCAATCACCCCACGATCACTCAGTCCAAAGCTCTTCGCGGGTAGAGACGTTGCCGCCCTCAAGGCGTCAACCGTCGACATGCCGGCGTCAACCAGGAGCTCCAATTCATGGTGGAAAGCCTCTCCGTGGCGGATCTGAAACGGTGAGTCTTCCTCCTCGTTTGAATCTGTCCCCACCAACACAGGCACACCAGCACTGTATAGATACATAACTGACTCTTTGCAATGCTCGTACGATTCAGTCCCGATAAACCATCTCCTGCCCTTGATGACGGTCCACAGGAGTGAGGGTTGAAGCAACAATCGCACTATTGCCCTCCAGCCTAGAGGCTTGCAGATAGTCTCCATCATGGTTAGGGTAGGGACGGATACCGATTTGTCAGTCATCATACGCGCCACAGATTCATCGTCAAGTGCCTTATCCCGCGGGACGTGCGTGATGACGTCTGACTTTGCCGCAAGCGCCATCGTGAAGGGAATATATGTCGCTGCATGGGTAATCACGAGCTTCCCTTGTTCTTGGGCTGCAGAGACCAGGGCATCCAGCGTTGGCTGATCCGGCCCCGGAAGGTCCGCAATAACTTTGATATAGTCTGCCCCCTCGGCTAGCCGGTCCCTTACAAAGCTCGAAGCATCTCCCGAACCGGAAACGAGGGTTTCTGGAGGAATCGGGAGTAGCCTGCTGTGAAGACTTCCGGGCGTTGTCACGGGAATACATGCGCTTCGGATGTCGGTAAGGCCTTCACGGTTACGTAGTGCGTGTAGCTTCTCTGGCCACCACTCTCCCATCCCCAAGGCTGTGGTTACACCCCAGTCGGCCATTCGTTGCAGATGTCGTTCGCCTTCAAGGTGGACGTGCGAATCGATCAGTCCCGGAATGAGAACGCCGTTGGCACCGTCGATCTCCTGTGCTCCAGTAGCATCTGGCACGATGACTCCGCCATCAATCACGACTGACGTGGGCGCGGTGAGTTGCTCGCCATGGAAAACTCGAACATTCTTGATGGCTACTTTCTGAGCCGTCGTTGAAGAATTAGATATGGGATCTGTTAGAGACGCCATTTGGATTCTGGAATGCCCCGTAAAGATTCTTGCTGTCGATGTTTGTATTCAACTGCCTTGTAGAAATATGAAGCATGTGAAATTCAGTTGAAACCTGTGGCTGAAAGCATATATACGCCCAAAACAACTCAGCATGTGAAATTCATATCCCCTCAATTGCCGAAGGCTCCCGCCAGATCATTTAAGGGATATCTGTCCAATTAGAACGCGAGAAGGAAATATGCATAATTTCCTACCTAAGTTAGTCCACCATAAATAACCCAACAGTATTTTAAGTTACAAATCGCATCATTGCTTTGCTCAAATCCCCAAGTTAACTGTTAATTCTTCTTATTGTTACTGACCGGCGCATATGACTTTATTGAC
>JABFMM010001184.1:0-25547 GCA_013623845.1 Fusarium foetens | reverse complement strand
GTCCTATCTGAGAATGGAGATATAAGTTCCAGTTCTCGAAGTCGAATGTCTAATCACGGCTACCCCGTATCATGGCACCAGTGGAAAATCCGGGGAACTAAGATAGCCACAACGCTAACGGCCGCTTTCATTACCGAGCCGAAGCAAAACTCGTTTCCCTAAACTTGCCTATCTCGTGGTTGAGGCAAGGGTTCCCCGTGCCGTATTCCAGAACAACAAAAATTCCGGGGAATTGGCTTCCTCCTAACGGCCTCTATGCCTACCGAGCCGACAGCAAGTTCCTTGTCATATCTTACTATCATCTGTGTAGCGTCTTTCACAAGGCTACCCCATGCCAAGCAACTACGCAGAGTCTGGGGAAGCTCCCCAGGCCGATGAGACACCAAGAGTTTTGTATGCATTGGAGATGTATAAAGACGAGCGGTGCCAGTCGGGGTCGAACAGCTCCTCATCATTCAGGGCACCAACTCATATTTCAGTCAACAGCAGTATATACAACAACATGGATATCGAGAAGAAGCCCCACGCCAGCATGGACGAGAATGAGTCTTGCGACTCCAAGAGCCAGGGGCAAGTCATATCTCCTAAGCCCGAAGCTCTTCAGCATCTTTCTGATGAGGAAATTTCGGCTCTGGAGAAGCGTCTCAGACGCAAGATTGATCTTCGCCTGCTTCCTTGTATGATCCTGATCTACATCATGAACTATCTTGACAGGTAAGATCTTCGGCAGATCAGAGTTAGTTGAGATATTGACAAAACAGGAACGCTATTGGAGCTGCTAGACTTGGAGGCATGGAGGAGGATCTGGGATTGAAGGGCAACGAGTTCCAGGTATGAGAAACATGAAACTTCTTTCATGTTTGTACTGACCGTTGTAGACTGCCGTGTCTGTCCTTTTCGTCGGCTATGTTCTCATGCAAGTTCCCTCCAACATGCTGTTGAACAAAATCGGAAAGCCAGCCTCCTACCTCACAGCGTGCATGATCGGATGGGTATGTTATTCGCCAGATGCTCAAGATTAACAGTGAAGCTGATAGAAACAGGGTGTTCTGTGCGCCTTCACTGGAGCTGTCCATAGTTTTGGCGCCCTTACTGCAGTCCGATTCCTTCTTGGCTTTGTCGAAGCGGCCTTCTATCCTGGCGCCATGGTAACTCTCAGCGCCTGGTACGTGCGAAAGGAACTAGGCGTTCGAACTGCGATCTTCTACTCTGGCTCCCTAATCTCGGGCGCTTTCTCGGGACTGATCGCCGCCGGCATCATTGACGGAATGAATGGTGTCGGTGGGCTTCTGGCCTGGCGATGGATCTTTATCCTCGAAGGCTCAGCTACTGTTGTCATCGCCTTCTGCTGCTACTGGATTCTCCCCGACTTTCCAGCAACCACCAAGTGGCTCACTGAAGAGGAACGCGCCATTGCTCTGTGGCGTATGGAGGTCGATGCCGCTGGTGAGCAGGACTGGACTGCAGGCGACAAGCAATCTCTCTTTCATGGCTTTAAGCTGCTTCTCCAAGACCCCAAGAACTGGATCTTGATTGTTGTCTGCTACGGAGCTGCTAGCGCCATTGCTATTAACAGCTTCTTCCCTACTATCGTGAAGAGCATGGGTAAGGACAGAATCACCACCCTCTTGCTCACGGCACCTCCATATCTACTGGCATGCATCGTCTGTGCGGTTGTCGCATGGAACGCCGACCGGGTTAAAGAGCGCTTCTGGCATACAAGCTTGTCTATTGCCTGTGCGCTCGCAGGCTTCATCATCTCAGCTTCTACCAACGGTATTGGCCCTCGCTACTTTGGCGCCATGATCATGCTGCCTGGCATCTATTCTGGTTTCAACATGTCCATGGTATGGACCGCCAACACCAACTTCCGACCCGTGTCTAAACGAGCTGCCGCGCTGGCATTCAATAATGCCCTGGCAACCATCTGCAGTATCTATGGATCTTTCTTGTATCCCAACGGCGCTGAACCGCGATTCATTCTAGCCTTTAGTGTCAACGCTGCCATGGCCACCATCGCTATCATTGCCAGTGTTGCCCTTCACTTCATTCTCAAACGTGCTAACCGGAAGCTGGAACTTAAGGAGGCTGAGGAGGAAGCTGCGGGACGACATCTTCCTGGATCTGGCTTCCGATATCTCACCTAGAGAGTACCGAGAAACAGCATAAAACTGAGAAATCTAGTCCTTGGCTGTGAGAGTCTTTAGTCATGTTTAGGAGAGCTTAGAAGAAACTAATAATCCCTTTGATCAGATCTTTTGCACATTGATTCAAATGGGAAGTTTTGTAATTAATCATCATGTACTTAGTGAAAGAGAGCTGGCTCCTGCAGATATCACCGCTAGACAAATCTAGCATACCCATCCACCATCGACATTGTATACCGCGCCAGTCACAAATGATGCCTCATCGCTGAGTAAAAACGCGATAACACGAGCAACCTCGACTGGATCAGCTCGCCTCTTTTGCACAGTCCCCGAAAGACTACGCTTGATGTGTTCTGCGTCATCATGATCGTTCATAGCAGTACTCACGGATCCTAAGAACAGTCAGCCAAAATTGAGACCCGTAAACCGCTAGATCATACCAGGCGAGACACAGTTAACCCGTATGTGGGCATTTTCCTTCGCAGCTGTACGCGAAAGCCCGATAACAGCTGCCTTGCTTGCGCAGTATGCGACATGTCCGGGAGCGCCGAATTGACCGAAGACACTTGCAGCAGAGACCTGACGGACAGTGAGTGGTTGAACAACTTACGCTGATCTTCGAACTTACAATACTAGCCCCAGTGGACATGGCTCTGAGCTCTGCACGTAGGCAGTTGAACACTCCGCGGGTATTGACTGCAAACACCTTATCCCAAACTTCATCGCTGTACTCAGTGAGAGGTACTGGCTCAGCAATAATGCCAGCCATGTTCACAGCACCATGGAGCTTGCCGAAAGTGTCGACGGTCTTCTGGATCCAAGCGTCCACAGAGTCACTTTTGCTGACGTCTACCACTTGATAGATATGCTTGTCACCCGAAAGCGAGTCTTTGGCCTTCTTCAGTGCTTCTTCGTTGATATCAGCGAGTGAGATTGTAGCTCCTCTCTCAGCAAGGAGCTTTGCTGTGGCTAGACCCATGCCTGATCCAGCGCCGGTTACAGCGATCTGAAATGTTATTTCCTGACCAATGTTGCACGAGGGAAGGACGACCTACCACGCTCCCTTCGAAAGACGCCATTTCAGAAGTTGGTATAATAGAGAGAAAACTTGGTTCTATCAGATCAAAACTTTAGAGGAGGATTTGGCAGAGTTTATGTCCATAGCAGCCCAGCCATAACCAACTTGTCTCTGTGACGTATATCGATGAAAGGCCATTGGTGATGAGTTTACCCCGCATGGCAAGGTGATAAGCCGTTCTGGAAGTGGAAAGTCATCCCAGGTGGCGGAATGCTTGGAAGAACTCACCCTGTTGCTACCCATGTGCAATGGACCGATCACCGGCTATCAGCGAAGGAAGTGAGGACGCGTCACATAATCACAGATGGATGCATGCAAGATGAGACTTGCCAGTTCATATTGGGGCTATTTTATATTGTCTCCGATTCCGCCTATTCATTTGAACCCGTTTTGTCTATCGGTGCTGTCCCTCCCGATCCATATGCGCTCAATACGTTCCTTCGTTTCCGTAAATATTCTCAGCCCACTTCGCTTTGCAGCGCATTCAAACCACTGTACAAAAGACGCCCGTATATCATTATCGTCAGTCTCACAAGCTGCAACAAAAGCAGGCCATATCAGTCTCAAAGATCCGTATCCCATTCCAGCATCCGATGCATCAAACTCGAGGAGTCGGTCGCGCACGCCAAGAACATGCTTTTGAAGCATGCTTGGGTCCAGATCATATATCCTGCGGTAAAAATACACAGAAAGCGCGTGCTGCATTGTATCAGCCAAGCTGTTCAACAGGTTGACGGACTGCTGGTGTTCTGGATCAACAGGCGCCTCAACCATCCATATTGACTGGCGAAGCACGTGCAGCTGCTTTATCCACCGCTCAACAGCCTTTGCTCGAGCCATGAACTCTTTCAATGTCAGACCAGAGTTAATCAGTTCATCTTGGTTCTGCTCTTTCTCTCGTGCAAGCCGGATGACCAGCGAAAGCATAAAGAGGTGGAGCTCTGGTACGCCAAAGATCTCAGGATAAAGCGTAGCCGACCATATTCCTGGATGTTGAAGGTGAAGGTCATTTTCGCCCTCTTCTTGGCCTTTAACCTTGTGCATCTCCTGGTCCAAGTTACTCCACGTGGTAAGACGGAAAGACAAGCTATCCTGACTATAAGCACTGGCACCGCTCGCTTCTATCGCTTCGCGGACGCGATTACGATGATCCAAGTTCAGTGTGCTTTGAGTAAATGTACTCTCGTGCGATAGACGCTCAAACACATAGCAGTGATGTAGCAACCTGACCTTTCGAGATTTGCGTCGGTTCAGGCCTTTTGTTCGGATGAACTTCTCCGTTTCCAGGAAGAAATATTCGGCTTCATCCCGATTGCCAGAGAGTATGGCAATCTGGACCATGGTCAAAAGAGCCATGAGAATGGACTTGTATTTTGCCGTCTTGGGGATATCATATGCAGTCTTGAGCATAAGACAAACATGGAAGTGGGCTTGTTGATAATATGCCTTGCCTTGGTCTAGCCATTTGGTGGAGCAATGAATACCTCCAAGGCTGAAGGCGCTGATTGATAATGTGCCGTAGAATGCACATAGACTTGCATGGTCCATCTTCTCGCCGAGGGTCAATGCTGCTAAACAGCTTTTGACATGAGGCAGAAAGAGGACGTGCCATGGTGTCTTGCTGTGACGGTATGGAGTTAAGCCTCGAAGCACGATTGTCGCGTAATGCTTCACTAGTAACACAGCGTCGCGCGGTACATCTGTGTCAATTTGTGATGACACAGAGCCTGAGCTAGGTGAAAGGTGTGATAGATAAAGACTTGGAGATCCAAGCTCAATTGTAGAACACCGTGCAAATGATGAAGGAGGCTTCTGCGCAGAGGCTGATTCACCCATCCAAGGCACGGCAGTTTCAATGCCCATGGCCACGGGATCCCACCAGTCGGGGAGATCGAAGTGTCCTGGGTCCAGCCAGCTGCTCACAGGAAAGCTTTCCAACGTCTTCAACCAATCTGTACGAGGAATGAGCGCGTTATGTTCCGCTGATATTTGATGCTGAGCAACTCGAGGAGTCGTTCCAGTCGCAAAGTCGAGTGTTGAGGCGACAACTTCCACGTCGTCATCGAATTCAAGAAGTAGTATTTGATCTTCTTCAACAGCGTCGTGAACCTGTGGACCCTCTACCGCGTCCTCATTTATCTCGTTCAAAGTACTCAAGGGGTTTGAGGACAATTGTTGCGCAATGCGAAAAGCTCCAAAAGGTCCTCTGGAGATCTGAAGGTCTGAAGACGCCTTTTCGCATTCTTCGTCAATTTGAGAAAGATGCCAACCCGCTAGCTCTGGCGGAACATCTTGCGCGATCTGTTCGCTCAGACGCTCTCGTTCTTGGTCCGTTAATAGTGGTCTTCGAAATCGCGCGATTCCTGTTGACGAGGGATCATCAAAGTCGAAGAAAATGTCTTTACTATAACCGCCGCAATCAAGACCCGAAATGTTACACATAGAACATCCAGGACGTCCTTCATCGCATTTCACACGACGGCTGCGACACTGGGAAGGTTCAGTCTGGAATGACGGGTTTGAGTAAGTGAACATACGGTAACGCATCCTCCAAACGAACGAGTCCGCCGTCCTGGGACCCGCTTGGCCTTTGCTGTGGACTTCCCTACAGAAGGAGGCATAGTGAAGAGAAGCTGTCTCCTCGACGAGACCTTCTTCTCAGCCGGGAATGCCCACTTGTAAAGGGTCCCAAGGTGCAGGCATCGGCAGTGCCGCCGTGGTGGAGAAGTGAGATAAGGCTAATCGCTTCCCCGCCTTTCGGTTATCGGTATCAATCCCTCTCCTGGGGACACTTTCCTATCCTAAGAAGACGATGAAACCTTGAATAGCGTGATGGAAGGTCAGCGGAAATAGAAGCCCTCCAGTTCGTATCGGTAGTTGGCTCCTGCAGGGCGCACTTTGATCTCGTGTCCTTCGGATTATCGCGTGTGATAAGGTTCTCCCCGCACTTTGCAACGTCGTTACTTCATCCAAACTTGTGATTGGAAGGGACTGTTCCACTATCGAAGCCACCATCGTAAAAGGAAAGTTATATCTGGTGGCGAGACATGTCCCTTTTCACTGTGTGATAGCATGATAGGAAAGTCGAACAGACTATCCTGTTCAGGTCATTGGCTGAGAAGAAAACGTGAAGGCAACTCCGACATTACTCGATCGAATCATTAATCTCAAGATATATAGATACCGACTGACATTGGCACTTTGCATCAAGTTGAAGCAAGAAGACAATTCCATACACCGTCGCTCATCGGATCATTCACATTTTCAGCAATGGGTTCCGTACCTCAGCCTACCAGCAATTTCGACGTTCTCATCCTGGGCGCAGGTCTCTCCGGCCTATGCTCACTCTACCAACTCAAGCAGCGCTTCCCAGAATGGCGTATCAGGGTTCTTGATGCCGCTCCCGACGTTGGGGGCACCTGGTACTGGAATTCTTACCCCGGATGTCGATTCGATTCTGAGTCGCTGTCTTACTGCTTCTCATTCGACAAGGAGCTTCTTGATGAGTGGCACTGGAAAGAGGCCTTTTCGCCCCAGCCAGAGACTCACAAGTACATCGCCTACTTTGCTGAGAAGCACAATCTCAAGAAGGATGTTCAGTTTAACACTACTGTTACAAAGGCTACATGGAGTGAGGCTGATCACACATGGACTTTTGTAGATGAAGCTGGTAACGAATACGTCTCCACGTTCTTCATTAGCTGCATGGGTTTCCTCTCTGCGCCCACTCTGCCCGCAATTGACGGTATCGAAGACTTCAGCGGCAAGCTCTTTCATACTTCTCGCTGGCCCAAGGATCTCGACATCAATCGCGACTTTGTGGGCAAGAAGATTGGAGTAATCGGGACAGGCGCGACGGGCATTCAAATCACAACTGCCGTCTCCAAAGTGGAGGGCGTCGAGTCTCTCAGCGTCTTCCAACGCACGGCCAATTGGTCTGCTCCTCTCCGCAACTCTGAAATCACCATTGAGCAAATGGCCGAGCACAAGAAGAACTATGAGAGCATCTTCAAGATTTGTGAAACGAGTTCATCTGGTTTCATGCACCATGGTGACCCCCGAAAGTCTCTTGAGGTCTCGGAAGAGGAACGCCTAGAGCTCTGGGAGAAGCTTTACAACACCCCTGGTTTTGGAAAGTGGCTGGGCGTGTTCTCTGATACGTACACCGATCGATACGCCAACAGTTTGTACTCAAACTTCATGGCTGAGAAGATCAGACAAAGAGTTAACGACCCTGCTATTGCGGAGAGCCTTATTCCCAAAGACCACGGTTTTGGCACGCGCCGAGTCCCTATGGAGAGTGGTTATTTTGAAGCCTTCAACAAGCCAAACGTTCGCCTTGTTGATCTTAAAAAGTCGCCCATTGATCGTGTCACACCATCAGGCATCCTGACCTCCGATGGCAAGGAGCACAATCTTGACATTCTGATCTGCGCTACTGGATTTAATGCGATTACCGGTGCCTTCAGTGCTATCGACTGGCATGGCAAGAAGAACCGACCATTGATCGCAACGAGTGACAGCCCTAAGGGCGACCAAGCAGTTTGGGTTGACCATCGACCCCGAACATTCCTGGGCATCACTGTTCCCTCGATGCCAAACATGTTCATGGTTCTCGGTCCCCATCAGCCGTTCGGTAACGCTACTCGCAACATTGAGCACGGTGTGCAAGCTATCTCAGATATGCTGCAGTACTGCAAGGACAACGGTTACACCTCTGTTGAGCCAACAGAAGACGCCGTTGAGCAATGGACCGAGCATGTGGTGAAGTGCAGTGAGAGCCAGGTTCTTATGAATGAGATTGACAGTTGGATGACAGGCGTGAACAAGAACGTCAAGGGCAAGAATGTTAGAAGTGTTGCACGATATAGTGGTAGCATTGGAGAGTATCGAAGGCGGTGCGCGGAGGTCAAAAAGTCGGGCTACAAGGGTCTTGTTTTTGCATAGATAGAGGTAAACAAGTTTCATTTCACTTGCAAAAGCACTTATTCTTTTCCATGCAATAGTATTCGAGGGAGACAATTATGCACTAATACTGCTCATAACGGGAAATCCATGCAATCGTGATCATGGGTCATATAATTGACGACTATGACTTGGCAAAACACAACATAACACTTATAAGGATATCTTTACTAGCATTTATGCAGTTTCCGATAATTACAGTAAGACACCACAAGTTTATACTTGACGAGCTGTCGCCAGCGCATTCTGCAACAGACATTATCTGGAAGCATCTAACCTAGGCAACCTATAGTGCCAGTGGCTGGAACAGTTTAATTTGGTCAATAGACAAGTCACGCGGTGATAACTCATCACAAATTCCCGAGATGTCCCCGTTCAAGTCCACCGTCTGTCACGGAGCTGCCTTCCCATTATCATCTGCTCATCAGATTGAGGCCATCCAGCGAATACGTTATCATGCATTCCCCGCATTTCAAAGAGGAAAGTTATATCTCGTGGCTGATCAGTGTGGGGCAAGCCCGGATACCGAGAACGCTCTACGTCAAACGAGGAAAGCTTCTCCAAATTAGCTGCGGATATCGGTCGCCGAATCGCGGACCTGTCAAACGTGGGACAATTGGGATGGAATAGTTATAAGTGTATAAGAGCGACTCTATACTGAACAGATAGACATCAATATCAATCATTATTATCTCAAGCATTTGTCAAATCACCAATCCCTCATCTCTAATACTTTATCGCAATGGATGTTCCAGGTTACGCTTTGATCACAGGAGGTGCTTCAGGCATCGGCCGAGCATGCGCCAGAGCATTTGCTCGCGATGGCAGCGCCGGTATTGCACTCATAGATCTCAACCTTGAATCTCTGCAAATCGTCAAGTCCGAGATTGAAAAGGAACAATTGTCACCTAAAAAGGACTTCAAGATTGAGATCTACTCTGCAGACGTCACAGATGAGAACCGAATCAACGAGATTGTTGCAGACGTTGCACAAAAGTATGGTCGCATCGACTATGTTGTCAATGCAGCTGGTATTGCCATGAAGCATCAAGGCGGTGCAGCCTTTGCTCATACAGCTGATTGGAACCGTGTTGTCAGCATCAACCTTACTGGAACATTCTTTGTGCTTAGAGCTACTGCGCAAGTCATGTTAAAGCAAGAGCCCATCCGCTCATCTATCAACGGAAGGGAATTGCAGCGCGGATCTATCGTCAACTTCTCTTCCATCCAGGGCGTTGTTGGTATTCCACTGTCTACATCTTATACAGCTGCCAAGCATGCCATCATTGGCCTCACACGTTCAGCATCGGAGGACTACGCTAAAGAGGGACTTCGCATCAACGCCATCTGCCCAGGATACACGGAGACACCAATGACCACAAAGAACCCCGAGGTGCTGAAGGCTATGCAAGAGCGAATCACAACAGCCGTTCCTATGCAGAGGATGGGTGCACCCGAAGAGATTGCTGATGGCGTTTTGTATCTTTCTGGAGGACGAAGTTCTTTTGTTACTGGGTCTGCTTTGGTTGTTGATGGTGGTTATACCCAAAGGTAATCACGAATGGGAGGACAACTAGGGTTGAGGATTGGAGTTAAGCATTGGGAGCTGGAACCTGAGTATCATAGATTGAGTAGTAGGCTGATGTATCGTACGTCTTAGGCTAAGACGGTGCAGGCATCTCAGATGATAATCGATGTTGAAACGTCTTGCTATACTCTCGTTTTTGTTCTTATACCACAGTCAGTGAGTGCACTTTTAGTTCTTGAAGCTGAATCATGCTAAGTTTTACAGGCCTCACTCAGATATGATTACTTGACATATTTCTAGTTTTCAAGACAGCACCAGCCATAACATACCTTTATCAGCTTCTCCGACAGCGATTCCCTAGTTTCATCCACTATCAATGCTTCCCTCAAGTGCACGGAGAGAATAGTAAAACTCTAAGTCATTAGTCAGCGGGTTTAGCTCAGTTGGGAGAGCGTCAGACTGAAGTCAAACTTCAATCCTCACCAAATCAAGTGACATCTGAAGGTCGTGTGTTCGATCCACACAAACCGCATCAACTTATTTTTGCACTTTCTCACTAAAAACTCCCCGCAAACCATGCGACTCTTGCATCAGCACTGCCACTTCCGTGAGCTTACAGGGCGGTGAGCAACCTGGCCTCAAACAGTAACATATTGCGCTAGTCTCATACTAAAGCTCTCACCCTGACCGCGTGTAGTGTGTAATTGAAGCAACAAAAACCGAGGCCTCTATTAAAAATGACGTGATACTTGGGCAACTTAACTTCCCTATGCTAGACCTTTAGATTAGTTAACTTTGGCACGCTGGTTTAAGAGGAATTTTCTTCCTCACTGAGGTATCTAATTTTTGGGACGAGCTCAGTCAGATCCCTGTTCCCTGTTTAGAACCCTCACAGCCTCTTCATAGCGCACCATTCTTACATGTCCTCCAATCTTACCCTCAACACCATATTAACAACATAAAAGCTGATTAAGGACATCAGTGCTTCATTCTCAACCTCAACCCAAGCGCAAGGGCTTTGTCCAAACCAAAGCTTCAAAATGACGGAGAAACTCGATCACGGGCCCAAGGTCATGTCCGTGAACGGCGAAGTATCCGCGGCGATCTACAAACCTCTTGACAATACGCGGCAAGAAATCCGACTTCTCACGCTTCTTCCGTCTGAAGATAAAGATGCAAATATTCGTTGCACCCTTTCACACGCCGTACTCAACACCCCATCTGGGAATCCAGCATACGAGGCGCTATCCTATGTTTGGGGAGAGCCTGATTTCTCGGAGCCGATAATTCTCAACGACCATACTTTCTTCATTACACCAAGTCTGAAGTACATCCTGTCATGCCTAAAGCAAAGATATGACCAGCAACGAGTTCTTTGGGTCGATGCAATCTGCATCAATCAGTCAGACGTCGAGGAGCGGGGTCACCAAGTCACCCTCATGCGCGAAATCTACTCAAATTGCCAACGAGACATCGCATGGCTAGACCCAATGATCGGCAGAAAGAATGCCAAGGCTCGTGACCTCTATAGTCTTCCAGATCTCGAAGAAGAAGAAAAATGGATGAAAAACGGCATGAACTTGATGCGCGAAATAGCCGAGAAGAATCCGCAGACTCTGAAAGAACTGCAAGATCAGTACCGAGAAGGCGGTTATCGTCTCTTCACGGGCTCACAGCTCATGCTCGGTGCTGTCTTCAGACAACCGACACTCTGGAGACGACTGTGGGTCATGCAGGAGCTTTCTTTGGCTCCGCGGTTGACGCTCATGTCTAGAGATGGTGAGCTGAGCTGGGATGTTCTGAAGAACCTCTTCAAAGACGAGCCATATTTCGACGCTTTCCATATGGGCCGTGAAAGTAGTCATTATCACTTATACTACAAGGATTTTAGTGAAGTCTTCGTTCCAATCAAGCTTATTGAGGACCAGCGTCGCCTTATGTCACATGGCAAGGGTTCCAAGCTCATGGACGTATTGGTGCGATTTCGCGAAATGGAGTCGACAAATCCCCGGGACAAGATATTCGGCCTACTTGGGCTGGCGACGGAAGACCATGGTATCAAGGTCGACTATTTGATGTCAGTGCCAGAGTTGTATCAGCAGGCGACCCTCTCCTTGATCAACCTCGCCAGAAACTTGGATATTCTCTGTCAGAACCCATTTGAGCGTCCGGAAGGCCCAACAGCGCTGTGGTGCGTCGACTGGAAAGAGGACCAGCATAGACTGCCGTCTTGGGTTGCTGAATATGATAGTAAGCGTCCGCAATGTGTACCGATGCTTTTTGCTCAGCGTGACATATTCAACGCTGGTATCAAGAGTTGCGAGACCCCATGTCGACTTGTCGGTCCCGGAGAAGATATTCTGGTCACAAAAGGCACCATCCTTGGAACAGTTGCACCTGTTCTCCAAGATGACAAAGACCTTGAGGCTTTCGATGTCATGAACCTATACCTTGGCAAGGATGCCCTTGAGCAGCCCCAGGAGCATCTGTATGCCCCGAAAGTCGGCGGGAAGGTAATATCAACCGGCGAGACTGCCATTCGCGCATTCTGGCGAACGATGGTAAAAGATTGCACGCTACCCCCAAGAATGCGTCGGTTAAGACAAACTGAAATTGAGAGACTCGATGTTGAAAACCAGGAGATGTTGAAAGGTGGATGGAGCACCCTCCAAACATACCGTTTACACTTTGGCAACAGATACTCAAGATCTGCCTTCAGTTACCAGCCCGCCGACGATGAAGACCTCACTAAACTTGACACCGAAGGTCAAGTCTCACATCATTACAGCTCTGTATGCTTCATGTTCGCGGTCACGGATAATGGGCTCTTTCTAGCGACGCGTTTTGCTGCCAAGGAGGGTGATGTTGTGGCTGTCCTCGATGGAGGGAAGGTCCCTTTGGTGTTGCGCAAGGTTGACTCTAGAGATGGTGTCGAAGGGGAATTGTACAAGATCGTGGGCTCAACCTATGTGCACGGCTTCATGGATGGCGAGGCGGAGGTTGGAGTTACCGAAGCTTGGTTGGAGAAGCGGGAGATTCTGATCGCGTAATTCTTCAACGTAGACCGAGGATTCAAGTGTCACAAATTGTGAGAGCTCTGATAATAAGAATTATGGTGCTGTATGATGATATTTGCTTGGGACTACCTAAACCTCGTCCATCTTAGTTTCCATACTTGGTTGCAAACAACAAAGTACCCCGTTAGCTGATAGCACCTTTCCCACCTTGACTCAGCTCGTTCCATAAAATGGCCATCTCGATGAGAGGGCATGAAGCATTACTGAATATCCTCACCATGGGAATCAGCCCTCTTGAACATATCCCAAACTGCTTCCAAACACCAATCGTCAATCGGGTTGGACTTCAAAGCCGCTTCATGACTAACCTGCGCCTTATCCAGTCTGTCCTTGCATGTTTGTGCCACTTTTTCAGCGTTCTCAAACTTGAGGGCACGTACGGCACACGCATCAAAGGTCTTCTTGAGGTTGCTCATCGCGGCTAGAGTTTGACTGGGTCCATGAAGTCTTTCGTGAGTTTGGCGGAATGCCTCGTCGGCTTGTTGCTTTCGATTACGGGCCTGAACTATTTCGGCTTGGGTTACTGCTACAGAGCAGTCGTGGCGCAACAGATCCATCAGTGCCCTCTTGGCATCCCTTTTGACCGAAAAGGCGGTATCAAGTTCGGTGTCCATTATGAGACGGGCAGTCTCGATCCGATCAGAACTTAAATTCCCCAGAACCTCATTAATCGTGAGGGGAGGACTTTTGTTTCGAGGCGATTCCCATGGTTCGTCTGCGTAATCTTCCAAGGCTTGCTTTGCGGTTCGTGGTGAAACTCGATTCTCATCTTCTGTAGGTGCGGCTGTTTCGTAGTGGGGAGATGGAACCTGCTGTTCGGTTGACGAGCCGAAGGAAGGAGAACTCAGTTGTGAATTGATGGTTTCTTGCTAGCTGGAGTCATCTTCTATCGCAGAACCTGTATCGCTGTCAGCCAGTGACCTGAACGTGGCGACAGTTCGAAAACTTGGGCCAGTCGACCTCAGCCAGCTGGTAGGGAGAATTACCTAACGACGAACTGCTGTCATTTCCTGCTCCGCCCATCGATGATACCATGTTCTTGTGTGCTTGCATCACCATCTTCTTGGTAAGGCGTGTAAAGTTCGGATGCTTGTGCTTCAAGCTGAATGCAGGTTTCCTGGTGGAAGGTCCTGGTCGACAACACTCCTGATAAATCCGCCAGGCTCCCAGAGAGAAGATAACGCGATTTCTCCCATTATGGCAAGCTCAGTGATGTTCTTCAGGCATCGGACAACACTCCGGCAAGGCTTGTGAGGCCGCGCGACATCTGCGGGGAGCCAGTTTGGCCCCTGCCACTCTTTGTCAAGCCAAGCGATTCTGTCCTCGTCAATTTCACGTCTGAGCTCCTTCTTCACCTCCGAAACCAGTTTCTTGAAGTCTTTTCTCGATCGATCCATGTTCAGCGTGCACAGTGGGTGCTTCTTGAAGACGGCACGTTGCGGCGGTATGGTGCGAGTCTGCCTAACTAGAAGTCAATAAACCTCGTGACAAGTGTTTGGGAGACTCACGGGCGGCGCTTTGATGGATGAGAACCTGCTCGAATCTGGCGGGTTGGTGTGAAGACGAAAAGAATGTAACTGGGGGAAAGTTGAAGAATCTTTCTGGTGATGTTCTGGAAAGAACCTCGACACGAGCTCGTGTGCGTGATTCAGGTAGGTAACCGCGACTTGTTTGGCAGGTGTTATTCGGCAGCGCCTGCCAGGTGTTGACCGCAGGCCATCGCATCGCGCACCCGCCCAACACTGGAGGTGATTGGCTCAGCTAAGCAACGCGGGCTCCAGATTCATAGGTGACATCGGAATAAAGGCGTAGTCTGCGAAAGGCGCTGTTAGGAGATCAATACTCCGCGGCAAGAGTACTAAAGACGAGTGACTTTGTCCTCACGACCACCGTGTAATGTTCAGCGCGTTGACTTGTCAATTCAGAGCTACAATCGCAGGCAGGTTCTCTTGTGGAGTCGTGGAAGCGATGGCATCCCTGGAAGCAACAGTGCAGATCCGTAGGGCTACCGCGTAACAAAACCACTGAATCCCGATCACCTTATCTTAAAAGGTCCTAGACCTTCTGTCACTTGGGGGCCGTGATGTCATTTTCCAGCACACACAGTTGACACAGCGCTGAGAATTCCCCTTTTCAGGTGCTCAGCCTGTGGATCCGTAACGAAACGGACATTATTAGCAATGACCTACTGTCAACCCCAGCAGTACGCTCCACCTCCCCGCATCATACCATGTATGGGCACCCTCAAAGCAGTTCCATTTATCATCCGCCGCCTGCTTAGATGCAAGGCCAATTCCAAGGGCGAACTCGGCACAAAATCACCAAGCCTTCTTTCCACCACCGTTACGAGTGCAGGCCTGACAATGCACCCGACGGTCCTGCACCCTACAACCTTGCCATCTCAAACAATCAGAAGAAGTACCCCAACTTAGTCTTGAAAGCCGAGGGGATCGTAATGGCTGCTTGCTATTTCCCAAACATAAGCATTTACTACAATAGCGAAGAGAAGACATTTCGCATTGGTCTTGGTGATCCATCAAACGTTCGGTGGGCAGAAATGCTGTACCGTGGAAAAGATAAGTACGGCTGGACATGTACCTTTAATCTCCCAGACACGGGACAGCCCATTCCAATGGCCTGGAGGAAGGGCAACAGCGTGGCTGTAGATGCTATGGAAGCTTCTCGCTCAAGCGGCAATAACTTCAAACTCTTAGATCCAAATGGCCAGCTTATGGCAGTCTTTACAAGCCATACTATGAGCTTCCGCCTCAACGCCGTTGGAACTTTACAAACCAACATGGATACCGGCCCATGTTTGGGTATGGCGTCACCACAACTTTGCTGTCTATCTACGATTTTCAGGAGCGCGAAGAGGGTGGCATATCAAGTAACACCAGCGCTGCAGGTGCCGCTGCCGCCAGTAGTTCTTGTTGATCATAGAAGTTATGGAATACATCAGAACGACAAGAGAAAGACTTAGCTTCTATTAGCACGCACCTCGTCACGCACCAATAGAGGTTATTGGAATGCCGGCCGAGACAGCTGCAAATAAGATTGCTGATTGAGCCGTCATGAAAGCCTGTTATTATGCAAAGATTGGGAGACTTATCTTTATTGAGGCTATTTACACATTGCCTTCTAGAATCTCAGCATTTATGTGGCATCAGTTGGTCAGGCATTGTGACATAATGTCTAAGTTGTGAGCTAGATGTGTTATTGGCAGTTGAGACTTGTGACTGAGAGCTTATATCACCACAGAGAACTTAGTGCTCCACACACCAAACCTAGGCTTCCAAAGGCCTGAGGTAATTAAAGCTTTTTATCATTTTACCGTGACGTATGTCGTTGAGATATCATGAACCTTCGCTATAAATCAGAATGCTGGTCCAATGCTTGGTGTGAGCATGTAGCCTGGCCCATGTTGTGAAGTTTGTATAAACCTTGACGATATACCGTAAAGACCGAACCAAGCCACAGCTCAAGAATAACACTTTTCTCTAATACAGTTTCAGCCCCCAAGGCTCTATTCTAATACCTGTGACTAATTATGACTCATCGCCGAATCTCTTGACTTTAAGAGGTGACAAGAACAAAGACCTTTATTGAACTTTATTCTTGCAAGAAATCTATAAATACCCACGAGATGTGTTATGCCCCCCACTCTTCTCGATTCTCATTTCTTCAACATATGGTTTTGCATGTCATCTTCATTCATCAATATGAACTCGATATCGCCCCTGTGTAGTCTCCCAACCGAGATACTTCTCATGGTTATGGAGTGCTTGGAGTCCCCTATAAGTATAAGGGCATTCGCATTCTCTTATCCCAGAGCCTTGCTTCTATTCCAGAAGCATCGCCGAAATCTCTTGGACCCAGCCCTGCAAGCCTTCAATCGGATGTATCCAACTGACGAGCTACTGGAAGATGCCGTTCTCATTTGTCGATTACGGTCAACTATGCGCAACGTGGTCTTTTTAAGTCCTCTAGAAGCGAGGCAAAGGGTCCACGAGGCAGAAAGCCATGGCCCCTTAAATCGCAGGGACTGGTACAACCTTTCTCTACTCTGTGAACTCAGCAGCCTGAACAATGAAATGGACCATTTTATCTCAAGATACTCTATCCATGCGTGGAACAAGATCCAGGGAGACTCTAGAAGGGAATGCTCACGTTGCTTCGGTAGTCCTGACGTTATGCCCTACCAAGCTATAACCCTTTCTATCGAGGAACTGGAGCGTCTACAGGAGGCATTTTTCGACCTCGAAATCCAACGGCACCATCTTGCTTACGATAAGCTTCTATTACATCAGACACAGTTACAGAAAGGGATGCTTTTACCCATCTATAATGAAAAGTCTTTCCCGGCGGGGCACCTAGAGGATGACGGCATCGAAGGCTCTCGCCTGTCCATCTTCTGTTTCATATTTCAATGCTATGGTGAACTCATTCGCCAGGTTGATCAACAACTTGAGCTGGAAATGCCACGACAAACACTAGAACCTTTTCACTCTAAACTCGCACTCGCAGCGAGGTTTCGTGATAGGACTCGAAATGAGGAGTTGCGGTACATTGCTCTGCTGTGCTTGCAGGGCTATGTTTGTTTGCGCATTGCGGAGAAGTACACCGACGGTAATCTGCGCATATTCGTTCTCAATAGCTTCATGTGGTTTTGCAAAGGTAGCAAGGATCATATGCCAGACCCTGATGGTAGGCTGGGGTACAGCCTTGAACGGTTCACACCGGAATATTACCCCAAAGATGATACAGCTCACGAGCCATGGAGCCGAGGGCGATACTTCTGGAGTAAATTTCGTATGTTGGACCTTCGATGGTACACAATTAACGGGTTCTAAATAGCATAGATATATATGGGGTTTTAAGAATAGTATTATATTTTACTTCTACCACTGGGTAATATACATAATATCATAGTAACTCTGGTGTTCATGGCCTTCTTCTACTAGAAGCATCAGTGAAAGTGCTCAGAGTCCTTATGTCTAGTCAAGCTCGACCTTAAAGACTTAGCAGTAGATACCATTACATAGGTACTGATTAGACTATTTTATGTTAATATTTGGCTTAGAGATGCTGTAAGTCAAGAATATTTATAGAACAGATAGAAACTTACCAAGAAATATTCCAGGAGGATTTGGGTAGGGCTACACTTCCTTGGGTTAGGTCGTCTACAGGGTCAGGATAGAAGCTCACTAGCGTATTGTTCGGCCGCTGAGGAGGTTGCTTTGGACTGCGCCATCATCGTGGATGTGGTAAAGTCGGACCTTGCCCCCATGGTCCTTGTTTGAATTATGTAGATCAAATGGAGAGCGTAGTTTCCCATCCTTTACACTTAGGCATTATGCTATAACGCCGTCCCGTCCCAATGATACCGTGGCACTGATGGTAGGGAAGTACGGCCCTAGAGCCAAAAGTTCAGCGACCCTTTGTCAGTATTCGCATCATTTTGCAGTAATATTATCTGGAAGAGGTTATCTTATTTTGACCTCGGGTCGGTTTGCTAAGACCTTGAGCTTTTATCGCTCCCATCGAGCCGTTGCACTGGATATCAGAGTTACGGAAGTATTGTGCATCTTATCCTCCCGACAACGTATGGACCTTTGACCAGCCCTTGACTCACATGCCAGAACTAACTAGTCAAGTCTTTTTGTCACTTAGGATCAAGGTCCCAAGTTTTCTGCCTTGCCTGGCCTGCCCCATTAAGGCGACTGGGGTTTGTCGTTTAGATAAGAAAATACCGCCAAGATAAGAATCAAAACGATCCGAAGATCCTCTGAAGCCCACTGTAGTTTGGGGCACAGTCCAAGCATCGCCCTGTTTTAAAGACAGAGTCGCATTGATGGAACATTAGTGCTTATGGTCTCGAAACCTTACCAATAAAATAGGCTGAAGATATTGAGAAACCTTGCTCGACAATCTTCAGGTTGGAACGTAGAATTCTGTCCCGTCCCTGATGTCGACACCAATTTCCAGCTTCCCACTCGATTCATGGACACTCTTCAGGGCAAGAAAACCCCTGACGCTAAATCAAGGTCCCAGAAATATCTACCCTAAGGCCCTATACTAAATTATCCTCAGTCTTCTTGTCACTGAGAATAGAGGTCTGAAGTTTTCTTGCCTCCCCTTGGCACTCAGGGATTGTTGAACATGCATAAATAAATGCGATGATCCCAAGGCTAACAGTTTTTCTCGTTTCCTGGCAACACTCGTTTTTATCCCGGTTTTTTCAGTATGAAGTTCTTGTCGCTCTTTAGTTTCTCTTTAGCAGTCACTGCTTGCCGCAGTACACCATCACCCCAAAAGTCGGCCAAGATCGACGTTCACTCTCATTTTGTTCCGGATTTCTATGCAAAGGCCTTGAGAGAGGCTGGTCATGTACCTGGCCCAGATGGCATGCCCGGCATTCCCGTGAGTACTGCACTGATAACCTGTTCATGAGATAGGCATAAACTTACACCAGTAGGAATGGGATGCCGAGTCTCATCTGCAATTTATGAAGGAAAACAACATTGAGAAGTCGATTTTGTCAATTTCAAGCCCCGGAGTCTACCTCAATGTTCCCTCCAAGGATGCTACGAAGAAAGCTATCAAGCTGGCTCGTCGAGTTAACCAGTATGGATCTCAGGTTAAGGCCAAGTACCCCAAGCAGTTTGGCTTTTTTGCGTCACTTCCGCTGCCTGACATCAAGGCTTCCTTGAAAGAGATTGACTATCTCTTCAAACAGCTCAACCCTAAGCCAGATGGAATCGTCATGATGTCCAACTACTACGGGCTGTACCTCGGTGATCGTGATCTTGAGCCAATCTACGACGCACTCAATGAGCTCAATGTCACTATCTTTGAGCACCCTACCACACCATGCACTCAGTTCAACAAGCTGCGGTTCGACATTGACAAGACTGCTCCCTCCATCTCGCAGCAACAGTGGCAGGCTCTCAACCGGCCAGTGGCCGTCCGACAGTTTGCTGCTCCCACTTTGGACTTCCCTTTCGAGACAACGCGCACCTTTGCCGACTTGTTCTACACCTCAATGCCGACCAAATTCCCCAACCTCAAGTGGATCATGTCACATGCTGGCGGTGGTCTGATTCCAACCTTGGACCGCATTATCACCTACAGCGCTCTTTACCCTGGTCTCAACTTGACAGAGGATTCTATGAAGCAAACCCTCTCTGAGAGCTTCTACTTCGACCTTGCCGGACCTTGGCCTGTCAACTACGCCATTCCCGCATTGCTTCGATGGGTCGATTACACGAGAATCGTTTGGGGATCTGACACTGTCTTCACACCCATGTCATCAGCTGCGAAGTATGCTGCTGCTTTCGATAAGGATGTTGAAGAGGTATTCCCGGATCCTCGAAAGGCGAACGCTATTCGAGCGACTAATGCTCGAGGTCTGTTCGGCTAAATGCGAGTCCCCGCTCCCCACGAAAGCTTTGCCAAGTGGTGAATCGGTACAGCGGCAATGCCGTTCTAATATGTAGTATTTATGTATCCTCCTCAAATTCTTATAATCTTTTGTTCTCTCAGGAACCCTCTCTAGGGGAGGCAAGAAACTTAGGACCTTGACCCTAAGCGATGAAGATGTTTAGGTAATTTAGCCTAAGCTTAGGGGACTTTTTACTGAGTTTATTTTAGCATTCTCTTCTAAAGTCTTAAGTTTTCTTGCTCCCCAAGGCCTCTCCAACATCTAGGGATAGCCTCACGCACAGAATAGGCGTCATAATTGAAGGTTGTATGACTAGTGGTGATTCATAGCCATGTAATTCATCCGGGATATCATCCTTTTCCCGCAAACAGAACATTTCTATTGGTGGACTCTACCCCAGATTCCCTGAAGCTTCGGCATTAATACCAAGAAAAGATGACCTTGCGACCCATGCCATCGGGTCAAGACAGTCCGAAGTAACGGTTTAAGCTTCCCCGCCGGTTTCTCCAGAATTCAGCCACGGCATCTGGGTTTAATGCTGGTGGAATCTGCTGATCCGGGTAAATTGGACTCACTTATTTATATGGCCAGTAAATCCCTTGAAAACAACTTTTAGTATCTCAGACCAGACTGACTCCACAAATATCAGGATGAAGTCAGTTCAAATCCTAAGCTCATATGTCAGGCCGTTCGTGCTAATCCTGAACCTAGGCTCAACCCCAAGCAACTAACAGCCTTTCTGGCCGCCAACTCGACTGGCGTTGGTGTTCTGGTATGCCCCGGCGGTGGCTATAGTGTGATGTCTATTAGTTACGAAGGATTTGGTCCGGCAGAGTACCTCAACACGCTTGGCATCGATGCATGGGTTCTTAATTACACCACTGCCAGCATCAAGACCCCGCCACTATATCCTACGCCCATGGACGAAGCTCTTGCAGCAGTAGAGCTCATTCGAAAGCAGAGCCCTGGAACCAAGAAATTGGGTGTCATGGGCTTCTCAGCTGGCGGCCATCTCGCGGGAACAACACTCACGACTCCGAAGGCAAAGCTCGACTTCGGTATTCTGAGCTACCCGGTTATTACCATGGAGGACGACTATACTCACGAGAACTCACGCTATAACTTGCTCGGAAACAACCCAACCCGCAAACAGATTGAAAGCCTCTCCGTACAAAACCGAGTTTCGGACAAGACCCCACCGACGTTTCTCTTCCATACTTCTAATGACGAACTCGTCCCGGTTCAGAACACATATCTTTATGCAAATGCTATGGCTAAGCATGGTCGAAAGGTTCAGGTAGTGGTATTGCCTGACGGAAAACACGGCATTGGTCTGGGCGTTGATGATCCTGTGCGAGACTGGAGACCGGAGCTGGAAAGGTTCCTCAAATACTCGATCTAGCTGCCCTAAAGTAAGCCTATGCATATTGTTAACTTAGAGCATCCTAATCCTAAACATCATCATAAATTAGCCTTGTTAGTGGCTTTTATTATTTCTTCCACTGCGTTCACCTTGCGGTAGGTCGTGAGCTTGACAGGAGATAGGGACTTGGGGCATTTCCACAAGTCCATACCGGTTCAAGGTGTTCATGCACTCTCGGTATTTCTGATCTGTTAGTAACAGGGGCTCTGATCATGAGATCACACGAAATCCGCCACGGCCGTCCATAATCTTCCCAAACATCATCAGTTTTCATCGAAAATTATCATTCTATCAAAAAGGACTATTTATAAATACTCTATACATATCACTACATCCAAAACAGCGATGGTTACACGCCACTATACCATTAGCCCTTGCCCAAATAGTGCTTCTAAGTACCGTCAACACCGGCAATGTCTTTATGGCAACCCTCAGGACTGGCGTACAGCAACTATTAAAAGGGTTTATCAGACTTATAAAGCATTTCAAAAATACGAACAACGATATGTCGATACCTTGAAGCTATAGCAGCTTCTCGGAGGCCCAATGCAGGTCATGGCAACGACATATACAGACAACCCAGAAACTACGAGGCAGGTCAAACTCAGTCCTACTTTAGTAGTTTCCTATTTCTATGATGAGTTTATGGTATCTTGCTCTAAATCATAAACCGTATATCATAACATATGCAAAACCTAGTTATAATTTTATAAGTGCCATGCTAATCTTAGAACACCTTCTCTCGCGCTATCTGCCCATCCCTCTGGTTGACTTTTTATTCATATATCTAGTTGATCGAAAATGCGCTGGGCATGAAAAGCTCTGGCATCCTCAGGGTAACCACTTCTGTCCTCCCACATGCACAAGCGGGCGTGGCCCATATCATTCTTCCAACGACCTTATCCTCCTGAACCAAAATTGCTAAACCGTCCTTCTCAGAGCAAAAATACTTGAGACCAGGGATACGATAGGCTCTCGCGTTCCGCAGCTCTGTTTGCAAGACGAAACTCTCGACCTCATGTGCAAACATCCTATCACATCCTGTACAAGTGATACCAACGGTGTAATCATACGGTCTGCAGTGGATTGTCCCGAACCTGGCTGCGTTGTCTCCCAGCACAGTTTGATCATCACCAGGTCTGAGTTTGGAGAAGGATAGCACGTCTCCGAGCCATTTGATGTTATCCTTGCCATCCGTTGGCCAGGATGGAATTTCTGGGCAGTTGAAGAGCTTGTTCAGAACTCTCTGCACATGATTCACTTCGTTCTTCTCTTCCAAGATTTCCATGGTGGTCAACGCATTCCCTGGATGAGTTCTTCCCAGGGTTGCAATAAAGTCTCTGACATCTGGTCCATCAATCTCCAAAGCTAACTTCGCGGCAGATGAGAAGGCTTGTATCATCGATCCTCGCTCTGGTCTACCAACTACCGAAACTGTTCCAATGTCTTCAACGCGAAGAGTAATACGCTACTGCGAATTGTTAAACGTTGTGTATTTACCCAATGTGTTCCGTTGTAAATTTCTAGCCGAGATGTCTAAAACACGACGGGCTGCTTCTGGCGTCTCTGGAACTGTTTTTTGTTGCTGCTTGCCTTTGAGATGTTTGGATCCCAGAGATGGGAGACTGCTGAGAAGAGGATCTTGGAGCTGGCCACACAACCCACATGTCGGTCGAAGAGGATAACATCGACTTGGGGTCGTAGACACAACAGCGCTGGAACCAGGGCAACCCGGGCCTGCCTGCGCAATGCGGAATGTACGAATAAGAGGGCTGCCTTAGAATGACTTCTGACACTGCAAGCACTGTAGACCCTCTTCTGTAGGCTCGCGCCATAGCTTTTCAAGAAGTCGTTCGCCTTCCATGCTGCGTAGGTGAGTTCGTGGTGCCACCCTTTTCAAGACAGCAAAAGCAAGTGGGAAAGGTCGAGGTGAGATGAGGGGTTTGCAAGCTGCACATCTTCAGCAAACAAGGCAACTAGTTACATAGTAATGCATCGGCAATCCAATATATCATGGTGATTGGTCGGTTTCGGCAATTTCCAGCGTAAGCAGCCCGCCAAGTTCCCTCAAGCGTTTTCTGGTCAAATACCCATACAACGGGATCTTTGGAACAGAGAAGTAATTACGCGGGATACAATATTTTACAATCGCATCCGTGTTTTCCGCCGTGTTGGCCACTGAAGATTTCACGAGACGCACTCTACTCAAGTTTCTCAAGATCTTAATAATAGTCTTGAACTCTGGCACCCTTCAGGAAATTTTGTTTCAAAGAATACGGGACTGATATGATGTTTTGAGATTGAGATAGCCACCAGCCTCGGAATTGCCAATATGTTCGTAGGTTTAGAGTACTGTTCAGGTTCACTCTGGCAACAATCAGATTTAAATTCTGTTCTCCCGCAAACGTTACCGATAATGTGGTTCGGCTGGCTGCTGTTAGCGTTCGACTTTCACTGGTTAGCCGTTATCTTAGGCTGTTTAACACCACGTCTAAACCTGAGCTAGAAGAAACTATTGAGACCGATGTTCGTATCTTGGCCTTTTAGCAGCATTCAGATGCAGAACACTAGCCTCATTCGAGATACGCTCCGAATCGAGGAAATTACCAGCTGTCAAAGAAAACGGCCCCTGACTGAATTACAAAAGTGCCGATTTGGCAGGATCTCACTCTGGTTCATTCACGTCATTCTTATGCACAATGGCTCCCCGATCTTTGAACGTGTTGATTGCTACGGCGTTGGCTGTGGCTGGTGTTCATGCCGGGCCCTGCAAGCCATCGCTGGCATCGTCAACTATCATCTCGTTCTCGAGTGCGTTCTCCAGCGCGGAGCAGCAGTCAACTACTGAGACATTCTCAACGATAGAAGTGCTGTCATCGACTGAGACACAGACTACAGCAGGTGTTTTGTCCAGCACTGAGACACTCTCGACCGCCGACACGGAAACCACCGAGGCTCTGTCAACCACTACAGCCCTGTCGACCACGGAGGAGCAGTGGGCCACTGACATACTATCGACCACTGTCTTTGGGTCGACAACATCGGCTGAAACAACCACAGCGGCAGCAACGACGACCACGGAGGCTGGATGTACAGTCGCTTGCACCCATGTCATCCAAAAGAGCGGCGCTTGTATGATTGGATTCCAGATCGCACCATGGTTGATCGACGAGTCTTGGCATATCGGTTCACCCACAGTAACTGATCAGGCAGGTTGCGCCGACGCCTGTGCCAACGACTGCCGTTGCAAGTCCTTCGCTTCGTATTACACTAGTTGCGACCTGTACTCGGGCACACAGGCCCAGATAAATCCGCCTTCCTTCTACCTCGGTCCTTATTTCTTCGATCTGGCGGACTGTTATGAATGCGATGATTGATAAGGGGGGTATAACAGGGAGTTTGGAAGAGGCTATCTTGGGGTGATTGAGATGAAGCCACAAGATTCGACTTTCGGACGATCCAAAGGCTGTAGCTCTCAGAGGGTTCAGGCGCTAAAAGAACTTATTAGGAAGCCAGCGATAATTTTCATAGAACCAGAGTTAGAAACACGGGGTCGACTTGATCTACTACATGTTGCTTCTTGGTGCAACATAGGCTCACGAGCAATCATGTCCGAGTCGAGCGTGCTTATGCGCTATGACTAGACAATATGGGCTGGCAACCTCTGAGGAGCTCCACCAAGTTTCGAGTCTTGGCTCCCAGGGTACAGGCAAGCGAACGACTCTGCCCTCGACTTGCAGCCTGAGAATAATAACCAAAAGAACACCACTGTCTATCACATACGACCATACCTACCAGAGAACTCGGGATCCCGTCCGCTCTCCCATAGATAAGCTGGTAAGGGGCGGATTAGTAGTTGGGTCGGTGACGACCAGCGAATCCCCGCTG
>JABFMM010001183.1:0-17579 GCA_013623845.1 Fusarium foetens | reverse complement strand
TGTACACTGGCTAGCCAGGTTTATTAAACGCCATCCAGAGATCGATACGAAAGTAGGAAAACGCCAGGAAGCTGCAAGGTTTAATTCTTTTACCCCAATGGCCGTCTATTGGTACTTTGATATCCGGGAGAGCGAATATGGCTGGATCAAGCCTGAGAACACGGTTAATGTTGATGAAGGCGGTATCATGGCTGGATTTGGTGAGTACTGACCACTTCTGATACAAGACTTAGCAATAAATTGCAAATCTAGGTTTGCATTCCTTGGTAATTGGCAGTAGCCATCCCAGGAGGAAGGCCTTCCTCAAAGGCTCGCAGTCCCGCACTTGGACTAGTTTTATCGAAGCCGTCACTGCAGATGGCCGTCTTCTAAAGCCGGGAATTATCTTCAAGGACAAAGAACTTCAGAAGCAGTGGTTTATTGATGAGTTTAACAAGATCGCCGACTGGTATTATATCACGTCCGATAACGGCTGGACAGACAACAATATTGCGGTCGAGTGGCTCAAAGAGGTTTATCTGCCCCAAACCCAGCTAGCAGATGAGTCTGATGTAAGGCTCATCATATTAGATGGCCATGGGAGCCATGTATCTGTGGGTGTCTACCTGTTCTCGATCAGACATACCGCTGACTGAAATTCCAGGATGAGTGGATGGCCACGTGTTTTTCGAACAACGTGTATTGCTGTTACCTGCCTGCACATTGCTCTCATGGCCTACAGCCACTGGATAATGGTGTTTTCAACGCATCCAAGGCTGCATATCGAAAATAACTCCAAATACTGGCAAGCCTGACGGATTCTGCACCCGTGGACCAGGTCAACTTCATCAAGGCTTATGCCAAAGCCAGGGAAGTGGGTATGACGAAGAAAAACATCCTTTCAGGCTGGAGAGTGACTGGAAACTGGCCAATTTCACAACATAAAGCGCTCATACATGCCGAAATTCAACCAGACAAGAAGGAAACGACGCCTGGATCAGACGGCCACAGAGACGGGCAAGTTGACTGTGATAATACGCCAAAGACTAGCCGTCACATCAGAGACCTGGGGAAGAACAAGGGCCCCTCTACCAGAAGGCGGTATTCTGTGATATCAAAAGGGTTTGAAGCCCAAGAGTCCAAGATCGCCTCTTTGAGCACCAGAATAGCCAGCCTGGAGGAGGAAGTTGGCCGGTTGAGCAGAGGCAAGAAGAGAAAGGCGATACCGAACCTCAATAAGAAATTTATCACGCTGGCAGAGGTTCTAGCAGCTGGTGACACTATTTCAGAGCCAAACGAAGCAATTGAAGGGGCGGATGTTGTTGAGGATGTGATCGAGGTGGGAGGGATAGAAGAGGATGAGACGTCAAATTCAGGGAAAGAAGAATTAGGTGTCGAACGCACCCGCACAGGGTGTGAGGTTAAAAGACCCAGAAAATATTAAAATAAATTCAATTTTGATCTAAATTCTAGAGATAAACTTATTTTTACTATTTTTATTAAATTATGTATGGGGGAATCTTTTTTTTGCTGACCGGCAGGTGGGTACTGCATGGTATTTGGGCGGTCAATAGGTGGACGGGTACCCGTCCTTCTAAAATGGGACGGGCCCGTCCTAATTGCCATGTTTGGTATGATTTTCTCCGCTATCGGGTTTATGTGAAGTACAGCTTGTTGGCCTCGTTGAGTGAATCGTCGACGTAAATTTAGTTGAATAGCCTTTATGAATGCAATGCAGCAAGAGTAACAGCGACCTTCAAGTCTTGGAGTTGAACCACGATGCAACTTGCCTGTCAGTACATGTGGTCTGTATCATGCGGGAGCGCCAAGTGTAAAAGTGAAATCTCTTATTCAACTTGATCATTCGTTTGATACTAGGAGAAAATTTTATCTTGAGTTTATATCTTTACATGATTTGACATAGGACGCTGGACTCAAATTGGAGGACATTCTGATGGATTGCCAGAGACCTGAAAGGAAAGAGGGTCCTAGAATCTTCTAACACAAGCTAGGTCTCATACTGGTCGCAGTCTGAAGTAAACAATTTCTCGAATATTATTGATGCGTTGTTGTAACTTATGAACGACTTCACACTTTGCTTTTGGTCCGCGTTCATGTGACTGAAGACGTTAGTCGTAAAGTAGACACAACCAACTGACAAGTATCGTCAAACGGGGCGCTAAGTAGTCCGATAACGGACACTACCATACCAAACATGGTAGCTGGGACGGGTACCCGTCCGCCTATTGACCGCCTGGTATTTATAGGACTAGGGCACAGACCAAATATTCTTGTATTGACCCAAACTCCTAAAGATCCAAAAGGGGAAGGTGCACGGGCCGCAAAAGTTGGTATTGGGTGGTAATTGGTACAGTAGGGTTAACCAAGGTACTCCACGTTTCTAGGCCGCCCCTGTCTATGATAGGGGGCCCCATAGGGACACGCCTAGGCGCCCCTCCACTTCTGCACGCGTAGGCGTGCGGATTATGTCAGCCCCCAATTTGGCACAACTCCACAACTGCATTTCGAGTTTTGAGGCTGGCGGGCTTCTGAATCCAGAGATTCAGAACTGCAATGAATTCCTAATTATCAACCTGAATACAATTCCTGCTGCTCTTTTCCATCATTCCCAGCCGCCTCCCAGATGTCGCGCATGCCTCTTCTGCTAGAAAATGGATTACTTTCCATCTCTGCCGCTACCTGAGCCTCCACCCGACCATCTTCTGCTTTACTCCAATCCAGGTACGCCATCATCTCTTCCTTACTCCAATCTCTAGATCCCGTCGGTGTCGTACAGAGTTTGCCCATCTGCTTCCAGTCAAGACACCACTGATAGCTTGCTTTGTCATACCGCAAAGGTAGACCTAACGCCCTCCGATACTGCTGGTTAGTTTTGACGCTACCACGAGGCTGCGCCTTATACCAAGCATCTCGAGCAGCAACATATCTCCGATAGATAGCTTGTGGGTCATCATATCTTAGTGTCGGCGCCACTGATGCTGTTGAAGATGATGCTACTGGCGACGTCCCTCCCTGTGTCGATGGTTTTGCTGATGACACTGCCGATGATGCTGCTGTCTCTATACTAACGACAATGCAGCTAGTATCATCCCTGCCAGACCCAGCATGTCCGGATAATCCTGATGACGGGTCTTCCAGTGGTTCCCCTTCCTGCAAAGATGATACAGATGCAGATACTGCTGTTGCTGGTCGTGCTTCCCGGGATAATGCTGGCGAGAGTGCCACTGGCATTGCTTCTACCTGTGCTGACGATGATGACAAATACAAAATCCCCTCGTACCGTTGAGGGCATGCCTTTGACGTCATCTTGTGTCCTAATTTGTGGCATCTACTGCATATAGGTCGTGCTTTTGGCTGCGCTGCTGCCTGAACTGCCTCGAATGCACTTGGTTCTCTCTGAGTGCTCGATTGCGATTTACTTGTGGTAGAATCGGCAGCTATTCGATAAGATCGGCGTCGAGGCTCCAATAGCACCTGATGAACACCATGACGACTCAAATGCCAATGCGGGTGAAAATGCTCCAAGCGAAGGGTTTGGCCTTGCTCTTGTAGAGCCTTGAGAATATGGGCGCAAGGGAGGCCGTGGGATCGAGAGAATGTACCGGTACAACTAGGCAGGTCTTCTTTCATAAGCCGCTTCCGCTGTTCTTCAACTTTGCGTAAAGCCTCGTGAGATATCCAGCCACGTATGGCACTATATAGTGATCCAGAGAGCTCAATTGGTATTCGCATTTGCTGCCTGACTTGGTTGGAGCGCAGCTCAGATAATTGATTAAGAAGCGCATGTTTCATAGCTCTCCACGCCTCGAAGAGATCTAGCGTAGATTTCTTGAGGTGGCTCTTAAGGAGCCCATGGATACCCTCAACCCGTGAGGTGACCACATTACCAAAGTGAGGGTGCTGGTCGACCCAGGCCTTAACAAGCTTTTTCTTGTACGGATCGAGCCAGTTGGACTTGATGTAGCCAACCTCTTCGAGATATTGAGGCAGATAGCGCTTTTCAAGCTCTTGTACGCGCTGGTCAAATGCCTGTTCATCTGACGACCTCATAATCGAATGCCAGTGATTGAAAAAGTCATTCCAGTCGCTCAGACCTTGCTGATAGGCCTCAGACCCTTGCTTATGGTGTACGAATGTTGGCTGGCAATAGCGGAGGACCGCCTTATTCGCATGCCACAGGCATAGCAAAGAGATCGAAGACGGAAAGCAGCTCTCTACAGCGTTCATACAGGCCTTATCACGGTCAGTCAGAATAACAGATGGAAACCTTGTGTTGCAGAGTTCATACAGGGACCTGAGCCGGTCCAAGGCCCATATGAAGTCCTGCTCAGCCTCGCCATTAAGGAATGCGAAGGCGATACAGAAGGATCGCTGACAGGCATCAACACCAATCATATCAAGCAGCGGCATTCCGTATTTGTTCGTTTTGTATGTGCAGTCCAAAAAAAGTAGATCTGGGTAAGCCTTCAAGTATGCCAATGACTCCGGATGGGCGAACAACACCGCCGTGATTCGGTTATCTGAGTCAAGCTGCATCCGGTTCCAGAACCCTTCCTTGTCTAGCTGGTTAGCAAAAGCATGTATAGTGCTCTGACCCTCACAGAGCTCTCGTTTGCTATCTGCGATACGGTTGTAGATATCTTGCTGGGTTGCAATGGTATTCGAGTTCTGGCGAATATAAGTCCTGATATCTTTTGGCGCTACACCAGCGTTCGTAAGGCGGCTGATTGTTGACCTGTCCACATCCGAGAGCTGCCGATGGACTGGGTGCGCCGATTTGTGCCAACTTGGTTCATGGTTGTGTGAAGAAAATTGTGGATCCGGACGATGCCTTAAAGACCAAGTCGTCTTATCTAGGGATTCCTTCGCGATGATAGAGAACCGGCAGTTGGTTCCTCGCGTAGTAGTCTTGCGTTGGCGGTCCCTTGAGGCGCTTGGTGGCCGACACCATCGATCACATGCGTATGTGATAATCTGCCTGCCGCTGGTTGATCGCGACGATCTCCCAGTTACGAACGCGTATCCTCTTGGTGCTGCCCATTCATTGATAGCTGTGAGTAGAGCCTCTCGCGAGTCGTACGTGCCCTCTGGCGGAAGCACATCATCAGGAAATGCCGTCTGCGCCATAACGGCAACCCCTGAAAACTACGGTTGTGGTTAGCAATGGCAGCAATAGCCGCAGCCCCTTAGAAATGCAGCTGTGGAGTTGTGCCAAATTGGGGGCTGACATAATCCGCACGCCTACGCGTTCAAGAGTGGAGGCGCGCCTAGGCGTGTCCCTATGGGGCCCCATTTCCTAAGACCGTGAAGATTATACCTATCCTGCAACAGCTTATCATGCACGTTATAGCAAAGATAATTGTCTCAACTCCACCAAATATAAGCAAGCGTGTTCGAAGTCGCTTACGTCCTCATAATAACTCACAAATATTGAAATTTAGACTCATTGGCACGTTCATTGACTAGCCCAAGATAACTAGCAACAGCATAAGCAGCAGCGCAATCTGGATGCTAGATCTAATTGCAATACCTATGGCGTTGTTTATATGTAACCAGTCAGTTCACAATAAACATCGAAGCAAAGAAGCAGGTTGCCACTTATTATACCCATCTTATTCCTTATAGCTATTATATACACCATGGCATGCTTGGCCGCATTGCCTATAATAGAATCAGGATTAAGCCAATAAAGCTCTTACTAGTATGCATATCTTTGGAGATATTATCAATACTGCCAACCAGGTAGTCTACATAGAACGAGATAATAATAGTCACGGCAATTAGTATCGCTGTAACAGACTAAGGACTTATTAGGGGCTCGTCCTCTCACTTATAACTTAAGGACGTTTTGCCAGTCCCCTCACTGAATAGATTCTTGTGTATCTGCAGCTAGAAGTATAGATACAGGGCGTATAGGATAAGAAGGATGATGGCCGTCCCGCGTAAATGCCAAAGGATGGTTTCGACTTTACCGTGCTAGTCCCAGCTGTTGAGGATGCTGTAGAGCTGCATATTGAGGTTAATATTCTTCCTGATACCCATTGTGGCAGAATGTTTTATGGACTGGGCTTGGGAGGCTGCTCACAGTAGCGGGAATGACCATTGAGGCGGCTGACAGCGCTAACAAGGGAGCATGTCGTTTGTGCTGTGGCACTGGTGAAGGTCTGCTCGGTGCAGTTGCCTGAATCATCCGCCATATTAATAACGCCACCGGGCAGAAAACTAGTGCCCATGACAAGGAGATTGAATAGAATACAATCAAGCATTGACGACTGCACGACTTCGATTTGGTTCCTCTTTAAGGCGACGATGCTCGCCATAAGCTTAACTGCGTTGCCAAAAGTGGCATTCAGCAGCCCTCCTAATGTCTGGCCTAGTGGGGTGGAAATCTCCTCTGTAGCGAATAATAACGCCGCTGCTAAGGGAATAATGGCGATGAAGTTCAGCGAGAATACAGTTGCAGGGCTCCAACTAAGCACGCCGGCAATGATACCTAGTGGCACGAATGCGAGCAGGACGTTACGTGGTCTACACATCAGTTCAGTCGTAGTTCAATCAATCAGCGGACACATGCTTCACTGCTCATCAAGGTAAACTTAGTGACATGGAAAGCATTTGCTGGTCAACAAACTTCCTTCCAAAGCTAACCCTACCGCTTATTTTATTTTCCTAGAACCTCTCAACCGCGACTGATGTAACGCAACTTAAGGAATCTCAGGGGTTCCGCAATATCTCCGCGGGCGTAGTTGTTCACTTGGTAGAAAACGGGGTAAGTAACGCGTAATACGTACGCGCGAAAATTAAATGGCTCAAGATACCGCCGGCGGGGCTCCTCATCCAAGCCCTGGACAGCCCTTGAACAAGGTCTAAGGCTGGGGCCACTAACCCACACGTTGCCGCTTGGTTCCTCGATCAGGAGTGCTATCTAGCCTCAAGTCATTGCGAGGAATTTCTTCCGCTCCCGCAGGATTCGGAGTATTGATAGTACCTCCGTGGGGCATCGTTTGTCCCGGATGTAGCGACGAACTTTTGTTGTGACTGTTCGGGTCCGTATCATGAGTGAAGTTGAAATCGTTGCTGTCAGCGCCAAGATGACCGTCACCCAAGAAAGCATTGCTGTCGAAGGACTGATCAAGATCTACCGGCTGAGGGTCGAAGTTGTTGTTTCTCTGTAGTCGGTTGATAGCGCTGAGAATCAGCTTTTGTTGATCGCGAACTTTGTTCAACTCCGCTCGTATGAGTGTCACCTCCTTTTTGGGCATGGATTGGGACTCTCCAGCAGGCAAGGATTGAGTGGGCTGGGTAGTTAAGGCTTCCAGCCCTGGGCCAAGTACTTCCTCGTTCCCGACCTCTTCCTCCCTGTTATCGTTACCCTCAGCACCTTTAGCGCCCTTCTTTGCCTTGCTGCTACTCTTGGGCTTGTTTATAAGCCACAAAAGGTTCGGGTGGCCGCGTCGGAAGTAGGGGTTCGAGTACTCGCTTGAGCTCTTGTTCTTGCGCTCACTTGCCCGCATGGAATTATCAGATAGACCCATGCGTTTGTGGAAGCCATATGTATTGAGCTGTCGAACAAAAGACGTGTAGTTATTGTGCTTGAATAATTCTGGAATTAAGGTTTTAGCAAATTCGTCTTCGTCTAGTACTAGGAACGAATCTCCTTTTTCCGACCATCGAATTAAGTCTTTATTTTTGCGCTCTTCCAGAAAGCTGCTTATGGTCAGTTCGCTTCTTTAATCATTATGCAATAAGGGGAAACTTGCCTGCTTAGCTTTTGCACAAACGGCGGGATTTGCTTTCGTTTTGCTTGTGCTTCCCTTTTAGCCTCTTGCGCCATCTCCAACAGCTCAACGTTGCCCTGCTCGTTCAAGTTTTCAGGAGGGTTCTGCGGAAGCAGGGCATTTTCATCGCTAACAAAATTTCCCCAAGTATCAACAGATCCGTCAAAGCTTGGCTGCGGATTAGTCGGAACAAGCGCACGATTCATCTGTTGCCGAGCAAGCGAGTTTGATGGAGTCGGCACAGGCTGGGGATACTGCGGCTGTGGTGGAACTAGCCCGAGCGAGTTGCCAGCATGCGCATTTCCATCCATGAGTCCATCCACTCCGTTCACGAAGCCCGAAGCATCGCCCATGCCATTCCAACGCAACATCTGGTCCCCCGCCGCATTTCCTGAGTTGTATGGCTGCTGCATCTGCTGCGGTAAGGGCACCATAGGTGATACTCCTGGCCCTGCTCGTTTCCTAGGGCTAGGTGTCGACATGAATGTGGGCCTTAGGGAGTTCGCGCTTCCTGGAAGAGGTTAAGGATTGATTTGGGTGGATTGACGTGCTATTGATGCCTAATCTCGTTGCTGAGATTTCGAGGCTGCTATTGTCGGCTGCCTTCTAGACAGTCCGCTTTGTCGCCTAATTCGTGGTTGATGGTTCACGTAATGTGTGTTTTAGCGGGCTAAGAGCTCGAGAGTAAATATATATTTTATTACCACTTCTGCAATTGCAGGTGCGCAAGGCTATTCGTAGTAAGCGGTCAGCAATTGATTTCTTGATCGGTCGTGTCGGACTTAGAAAGAGGGACTGCTGGGCGCGTGTAAGGGAAGGACGATAATAATCACGTGAGCGCGTCGAAGATCGAAGAGAATGGTGCTATCATACGACTCAAAAGAGCCTTGCCTGTTTGAAGCACAGTTGCTGGTGAAGAAAGGCGCAGCCTTGTAGATTCGATTGCGGTGGAGGACCAATGGCCTTGTTCTATTCGGTCAGATCAAGGGTGGTAGGTATCGGTGAGCGGCATGCCTATACTGGAATACAGAACCAAGGGCGATGCACATGCACAGGGCCGAAAGCTCAAAGCAACAAACGGCGACGTTGCATTTAAGTTCGTGTTGGTGATGATGATGTTGGAGTTGATGGTTGCGATTATGGGTCCCTTCGGAGCATTCGGAGCGGGCGGATTTCCAGGATCAAATCCCTGCCGGCCGATCAGAGCTGTCGCGAAGACATGGGTTTGCTGGCTTCATGTGATGATAAAATACGATATCTCAATAGGTGTCAACGTTGGAGCAGCCACGTCTTTAAGCCTCTTGATGGCGTTTTAATGACGTTGTCAATCTTTCGGTGCGTTCAATGAAAAAAACTTCATCTGCTTTCTTAAACCACGTTGCACCAATTTTGACCTTGGCCTTTGGGAGGAAGAATAAAAATTTCATCGTCATTGTGGGATCATCCCGGGTCCCAAATTGACCCTCACACGTATCGGCCTCATGATTAGCTAATAAGGAGTAACTCGACCGGCACATATTAGGACCGGGGCTCAGCTGATACGGCGATGGCGCAAGGTCGATACCTATCCGGGGTACACAAGGAATAAATGAATGAATGGATTTATTCCGCCCGGGAGGATACTGTCAGACATAACGTGTATTCGGTCCATTGATGCAGATTCGTGTATTCATCTTGTGCTGTGCCCAAATTCTGCCCCTTGAACGCTCTACCATTTCGGTGGGTAATCTTAAAGTATCCCTGCTTGCACGTGACACCCCAGCACCCGTTCAACAGATACGCCTTGTCTCTTTCGGCAGACTGCAGCGGGGTACTAACAGGGATATAGAGCCAATAAAGATGAACGAAACAGAGGGTACTTCCGCACACACCTAAATTTGTGTGTGATAGGTGTACCAGCAGTTCTCATCGTTATAAATTGCTACTTTGCACACTTTGCAGCCGTATCGGGTCTGCGAGGGTCGCGTATTTCCTGATATCGGCTGTAAATAGCTTCCTTTTGCTTTCTTCTTTTTAAAGGGTCGGGTCTGCCCATGCCTAAAGCCCTTGCAAGCTGGGCAAGCTGAATTTTTGCCTCTCAAGACATGGTTAATATCTCTTTGCAGGTGTTTTGGCCGTGCTTCATTATCTTCGATGTTTTCTTCCATCCCTGAATGGTTCCTCTTCCTTACTTGACTTTCCCCAGCATATTGGTTGAAAATGGCGTTGTAAATACATTCCTTCCAGTCTTTTAGAGTCATATATAGGGTTTAAAGCCACTCCAGTGACTCCACAAAAATCCACATATAGATTCACTTATAGATCTATATTAAATACACTCTATTCCATTAGACCCTCTTATGGATTTACTACCACTCTATAGAAGCCAGGCTATATATAGAAATTATAGAATGTAGTAAGTATTTAGTAATCTTAGTAGAGGTTTATAAATACTATAGAGTGTTACGACCCAACACATTCTGACGCACGTGAATGAGTGCCCCACCTTTTTCTCCAATCAACAGCTACCTACCCTGTAACAAGTCGAACGCACGCCATTCGACTTACATGACGAAGGAAGACGGACAGAGTCGAACCGACCACGTTCGACTCGCATATCTCTCAGTATATATACACATTCATTTAGCAGTAGATAGAACTTAGCTCACCAGCTATTAATAAAGCATCTTTACATCAATAAGCCTAACACGCATTACTTGATCATTAAGAGACGTGACACTTCGCATCGCTCAGCATCACGCCCTACGTTATCTGCAAACATAAACCTAGTACGGACTAGTTTACCTGTTTGGAAACCCAACCGTCACAGCAAAGCTATATTAAATAGGCAAAAGTAGATATTAGATATAAAAGTAATATAAGCTATAATCTAATTTATAATTACTATAAGTCGCCTAAAACAAAGATAACAATACTACTACTAACTTATACCTATAACTACTACCCTATATAACCAAAAGCAGGCACTGCTTTAGCCGCCGAAGATAAGACATTAAATACTTAAAATAATTAGGCTTTAAGTGAACTTATTACTACTAATAACTATAAGGATTAAGGAGATAAGTAATAACTAGGCTAGAAAGAATAAGATAAGAACTATATAGGCTTAGCGAGATTAAGGTAATACTTAGTAAGATATATATATTTTTAACTTATAGAGCCCTCTAGGTAATAGCCTACCGGGCGTAATAGACTTGTGTGTGTGTATGTGTGTGTGTAGGACTAGGCTGTCTACGCAAACAATAACTATCAGGGGTCCGTATTCAAGGAGCTTATGCAGCATATTACGGGAATAGTAACATCTATCCAAAGGATTCACCACTATGCCACGGACCCTAGATTAACAAATCATCGTCAACGAGGTTTGCTCTAGAAAGGAGAAAGTCCTACAGCACATGAAGTACCCACTACTTTCAATATTCTGCGAATTGAGGTGCCATTCCGGGATGCACGTCACCATTGGCCAAGACCACATGTGACCAAGCACTTCTCGGCTTCATGGCCAAGTCGACAATTGCTATACTCCGGGTAGGGCACGTCATCAGCAGCTTTACAAGTCCTGAATGATCTGAAGGGGTCCGCTTCGCCAGGTACTCGAACATGGTGGCTATATAACGCATGTCATCCAACCAGGGACGTTGCTCGTACCAGGTGATACCGTCAATAATGCAAAAGACTTGCATCTGTGGCGGCACTTCTTCAACTAGATGGACAAAGACATCGCAAAGGGTGCGACAATGTCCTCGGGCACAGTCCTGTAGTATTGCCTCGGATACAAACTCGAGGTTGGGCTTTGGAAGTTTCGAGTTGAGCAGCAGTTGCGCGATGAGGCTCCGTATAATGGTCGTTGGCCCGCTGAACGTCTTTCTGGTATGCAGCCCAGCGAAGAAAAATGCCACAGCCGATTCCGGGTCGTTTATGAGGTAAGAAATGAGGCCACAGCAGAAGCCTGATATTGGGGATACAAAGTCAGCTTCCATGCAGCCGTCGGCGAGAAGAACTGAGGATCTGTCTTCGTGAAGCCAGTCTTGAAATTCGGCTGTTTGGACTAGCCATTGCGCTTGCCCTCGTAAGCTTGCGTCAAATTGCTCTGAGTAACTCAAGACGAAATCAAGGTCTTTCCAGGAATCATCCAAAGAGACGCCGAGAACACCCAGGAGCTGAATCGGTGTGACGACTTGGCGGCTGGACTGGCTCCATTCTGCTTGACCGTTAGTAATCTGTATCAACTTGTAGGATCTCGAGGCTTCATTCACCCTGTTCTAGTTGTCCCCGTCTCGTCCGAGCATTGCCAAGCTTCCTTAGATAGCGTTTCCGCTCTTCATCGAATGTCTCTCGATCATGGTCTCGCCTGTCCCGCTCCTGTCTCAGCTCTTGCCTCAGCCACTCCTCCCTTTCACGATCTTCCTTCCGACTTTGTATATAGTCCCGAAACATAGTGGCCAATTCCGCATATTTGTCATCCATATTACGTACGACATCTCCGGCACGTCTAGCAAAATCATCTTGTAGCTGGTTCATACAGGATTGCTGCAACGTCGTGTATTTGTTGATAATTTCAATGATGCTCGAATTTTTGGTGTCCACCTTCTCTTCTATCCTGTCCAGTTGAGTTGAGAATTTCTTCTGAAGCTGAACTTTCAGAGTTTCTACGTGTTCCTTGAGTCGCGCTATCTGTCGATCCCAACGTGAAAGGATGTCATCAATAGTAGACGTCTTCGGGATTTCTAGCAGTAAGGCGTCAACGATTTTGCGGTACCCTACCGATGAGAATCGTCAGTAAGATTTGGAAACCCATAACCGTATATGTTAACAAGGAAATTAAGCTCATCCTTACAGGGCGCTTCTCCTAGCAATATATTGATCAATGCCGGTATATCTTTGACCAGCATACTCAGAAACTCCATCTGAAGCTCAGTGTCTTTTGGTTCTGGCTGCAAGGAAGCATGAGCTATGTTGATGGTGATGATAGTGTCGGGCATGCTTTCGAAAGCGTCGAGAATTCTTTTTCGATTTTCTCCACGCGTCTTTATCGTCTGTAAGCCCAGAGTAAGTCATTTGCTAAACCACTAAAAGTCATACCGAGGCTACTTTACATTGAATATGAGAGCAAGGCCACCCTTAAGGACGCCAAGTCCGTACTCATCTGGCACGAGCTCAATATATGACGATGCTAACTCCAAGCCAACCTGCGCCTTAGAGTTGTAGTCTGTCTTCTGCTCATGGTGTCGCTTTGCTTCGGCTATCTGATCAAAAACAGTCTCCCATGAGCTGCTAGAGACCTTCAGCTCCGTCGCATCGTCACCGTCGTGAGCTTCAAGGATACGCTTTAGATCACTACAGATTTCAGGTTATCTGAAAAGCAAAGAAAGGGCGAATGTGACGCACTCTACTGCGATGACGTCTTGAGCCTTGTATCTCTGCTCGTCATCATCGTACTGAGTTGGGCCTAGACGTGTAGCACGAAAACTATCGACTCGCTTTCGCAGAAAGTGATCAAGTTTCTGAGGACTTGGGGACCTGTTGCGGGCTTTTGAGCGCCGGAAGTCACGAGAAAAATGGAAGCGCCCAGGCGGCTTGTTGGTATTGCTCATGGCTAATTTCGAGTTGAAGGTGAAAAAAGAAACAAAACGGCGAGAGTGTGAACCTGGTGTCGAAGTATGAGGAGCGGAATGGACTGGAAATCCAAGGCAACATCCTAGGAGATCTACGTCCACGTCTTTCAGCTGCAGCGAGGACTGCGGCTAAGTCCGAGACGAGACGAGACGAGACGTGATTACTGCAAGTAAGCGAGGTGTGTTCAGCTGGAGAGGAGGGCCAATGAATAAGGTAAGCCAAGGATGACGCAGCCACACGTTTGCAGGGGTATCAAAGCACCATCAACGAATCGAGTACAAACAAGTGGCTCTTATTGCATATCTATGTGCATGATTACAGCCTGACATTATTGAGGCCAGAGCCTCCAAGACATGCATACACGACATGTCGGGTTCCGGGTTCCGCATTACCCCTCTCAGAGCACGCCACGAGCATTTTAGGCGATGAAATCTCTCAAGTTGATCCAGCTTTCGTTCTAATCAACCTGCATGTTGCTTCAGTCGGCTAATACGAAACACATTCCTGTTGTCTTTTGAGCTTGAAATCAACGTTCAACTTTGTAACTATATCTCTTACATCCTATCACCATGGCGGACGAGGCTTCTTCTTCTGTCACAGCCGTTGTCACGGAGACTGTAGCATCTGATGAAGGCACCTTGCCCGCATCGCCGAACCTGTGTGGAAAGGCGTCATCGGATCCCCAGAACATATCTCATCCAGAGGATCGACAGAAAGCAGAAAACGATTTATCTGATGTTTCTGAGAAAGCCGATGATATCTCAGAGCAAGACACCGAACCTGATGAGGATACATCTTCGCACAAGGAAAATGATAGTGTGACAGATTCTCCTCTAAGTAAGCTTCCGGTGAAGGATCGACTTCTCACGGTTGACGTGCGCTACTATAACTATCAGGGATTCATGAACCGTATGGATGGGGATGAGGGGGACTATGTCGTTGAGGTCCTTGTCGCAAGGGCCGACTGGCATGAGGATGTTCACATTGAGTTAGAGAAGATGTCTGCAGGCTTCCCGTCTAAATCCACCTCCAAGTCAAAGGGGCGTACCACTGGGGCAGGGCTCAAGCTCTCCACAGGTTCCAAGTCGCCTCAAGAGGGACGCATCCAGAGAATTAGGGTTCGGTCACAGACGATTCTAAGTGCTTTAGGATCTGTAGCCCAATGCTCGGACATGGTGTACAAATCGACGTTAGAGTTCAACCGTCCCTTTCGAATCCTTGAGGAGTCCCACGACGGTATGAAAAGGAAGTTGGCTGAGATGGAGAATGAATACAGTCTCGAAAGTGTTTTATATCGCACGGAAAATACTGTCGACGCAGAGGGGCTCGTGGAGGACGGCGAGGATTTGAGGGGAGTCGTCTATGGCAAGACTGCTCTGGAACACATGCGGTGCTTCGTCAAGTTTGTGGAGGAGGTGCTACTGCCCATTCGCAGTAGGTTCCAATGCCATGACAAAGGTCCACGTCAGCGTGTTAGGCACGAAGAGATACCATGTCTGTTTCGCCCTGGATCGTTAGCTTTCGTGCCTCTTGTCGAGCCGGGCCACGCTTTGCACCGCTCTGCCGCACAGCACGTGTGGAGGATGGCCTTTTGCACCGTGTCAGAAATACCTTTTAATTTCGACAGCAAGACAAGACGTTTCGAAAAACCCGACGGCACCACAGTGTGGAGTCTGTACTGTTTCGACTACAACGGGGAAAGGCTATCGCCAATTTGGCATCATGTCGCGTTCGAGTTCTTTGACGGAGAGCGAGATGTTACATCCTTACCATGCTACCCCCTGGAGTTTCATCCAAACCATGCCGCACTCATTGAGCAGCAAAAGGATTCCGGACGAGCCTTCAAGCCCTGTATCGCAGAGGGCGTGAGGCATCACTACTACTCGGGATGGACGTTTATCACGGGGATTCGGGCAGAACCCCTCGAGGACGACAAAGGACATCTTATCAACTCTCCCGAGTATATCGAAAGCGAGGTTATAATTGATTTCAAAGAGACTTTTCGGAGTTGCCCAAAATGGGAATCCATTGTCGGCGAATGTGATACACCGGAGCCAGCTTGGGGGCTTGGGGCGTATGCGGAGGCAGGATGCTATGTCTGGGAAGAATACCCCAGCTTGCCGGGTGGTAATAGGCTCAGCAGAAGAGAAAAGCTCAGAATTCTCTACGGCGAGGGCCCTCTTTACTACCGGGAATCAAAAGCTTGGATCGATAATGATAGATTCATTGCCGCGAAAGATGCTATGGCTATTCCAGATGACGAGTGGACAGATGAAGACCTGGCTCTGCTACCAAAGAGGTTGTTCGGCTATGTCTTGAGGGAGAGGAGGTTTGCCCGTCTCGACGTCCAAGGTATCGACATGACATCGCAACAGAGCCATGTTACTCTGGATGATATCCAGATGCCTGACCCGCGCAGAAAGCTTATAAGATCGGCGGTCTCGGCTCATTTTAGGTCACAGCAAAAAGAGAAGCAGGGGCAGTCAACCATCCAGTTGGACGTTGTCCGGGGGAAAGGCAAAGGGCTCGTGATTCTTCTACACGGAGCCCCAGGTGTCGGGAAAACGGCCACGGCTGAGGCAGTGGCTATTGAGAACAACAGGCCGCTTTTCCCTATCACCTGCGGTGACTTGGGATTCACACCTGGCGTTGTTGACAAGTCTCTCCGAGATACATTCCGCTACGCCCACTTGTGGGATTGTATCTTGCTCCTTGATGAAGCTGATGTCTTCCTCACACAACGAGATCGTAGCGGTGGTAACTTGGAACGTAACGCCCTCGTAGGAGGCAAGTCATTCCCAAAGCTTACCGATAACTCCATTCCTTGAACTAGACATTAAGTGCTAACAACCTTTTCTTTTAGTGTTTCTTAGAGTCCTGGAATACTATAGTGGAATACTTTTTCTTACGACAAACCGGGTAGGAGCTCTCGACGAAGCCTTTCGGTCACGCGTGCATTTAAGCCTCTGCTATCCGCATTTGAGCCTGGACGACACGGTCCAGATTCTCGAGTCCAACTTGAACCGTCTTCCTCGGATTGAGAACGCAAAAGATAAGTCCTCCATCGACGGGTATATCAAGGTCCTCGACAAAGAGATCAAAAAGTTTGTCGAAGACGAGTACAATAAATACTCAAAAGCCAACAAAAAGAAGAAGGGACCCTGGAACGGGCGCCAGATTCGGAACGCTGTGCAGATCGCCGCAGGCCTTGCCCTTTATGACAAAGAGACGTCCCTTATTGGGACTGGGGCGTCTCGCAAGGATGATGGCATGCCGGCCATCCTCACTGCTGGACACTTCCAATCTGTAGCGGACACGACAACGGAATTTGAAGCGTACTTGAAGTCGGCAAAGAAGGGTGACGAGGCCTTTCAGGCGAGATTGCGTCAGGAGCGAGACGATGACTTCCAGCAGGGTGAAGATGAGGATGAGGAGTACACCCATTATTCGGGCCATTTTGACACCCAACCATATAAGCCGACGCAGAGGCCGAGGTTCACAAACTCCGTGTCAGCGCCGGCGGGAACTAGACAAAGGGGCTCAACTAGACCGACTATGACGCCTGAGCGCAGCCATAATCCAGCTTCACTCTATGGTGACGGAACAAGTGCCGATCGCTTCGGCTCAGCCAGGTTGTCTCCGGGGCCTGTTCGCCCAGGCCAACGACCCCGTTATTCTTCATACCAGCCTGAGTATCGCGACGTCGCTGAAAACATGGAGGATTACTTATCCGAGGGGGAGGAATTCAATGAATTCGAGGATTAAGACTATAGCCATAGTCCTCTCCCTCCCTCTAAGGATAGCAAGTAGATGCAATTAAGGTAAATAGATTTATTTAGTTTAAGCTAGTTATATTATTATAAATATATACTTCCTATCAACCATTCAGCATTCATGTTGGGGGCGGCGACTGATACATGGGCACCCTGCTTTGGATATTTGGGCACCTGAAGGTACGTCAGTTTACCCTTCTTAACCTCAAAAAACGATTAAGAAAGTGCTCAAAAATATAAATAAAAGTACCCAGAGAAAGAAAGAGGTCACTATATTAAATATCAATCTTTTTTACCACTTTATTATATTTAATTCTCATGAGTTTGCGGAAGCAAGTTTTCGTTGATGTTGTACTTCACGTGGGTCTGGCATCAGCGAGCGGCGCACCCTCTATCTCCTGAGTGCGTGAAG
>JABFMM010001182.1:0-53907 GCA_013623845.1 Fusarium foetens | reverse complement strand
AACTGCAAATAACACATCTGGCTCCCAACTTAGACATTATACCACAATGCCTGACCAATTGCTACTTCAAGAGCACCAATGGTCTAATAAACTCTAGATGCCACCTGAAAGTTGGATCGCGCCTGGACCTTGCCCTTGCTTCCGACAAGAGCTTGTTCCATGATTCCACTGCACACTCTGCAATTAGATGTTTTGCTTCTTCTCTCTGGCTATGTAGTTCGCAAATCATTGGTAAGTGATCTCTCCAGCTTATGTAACAGGAAACATCAGAAGGAACCAAAAAGAACGAGCCATCGACCTCCTGTCGAGCGAAAGGCTTATAACTGTGGCCGAGTAGTCGATACGGGAGAATATTTGTAACATGAATTAAATGATCTTCAGAGTCCTCGGTTGAATATGAGGCTTCTATTCGATGTATGATGAGTGCCATAATGAACGATCGATGAACAAGGTAATGCTGAAACAAGATGGGTGATGCGTTGGTGAGATTGGATGTCTACCGGGGATGAAATTGACCGCATGATCAGAGTCACTATTTCACTTGGAAGCCTTTCCAGCAGCAATGCAACATTCATGTTGACGAAGTGCGAAACTATTGATAGAAACTTAGATAGTGTTGAGAGATGCCTTCGGTGGGGCATGCCCTCTATTTATACCTCGACGAGAGGGAAAGTTTGCAGTGCGGATACCAATATTTTATTGGATATTAATGGCTCTTCCAATTACCCCGTCAAAGCTAAGTCCTGCTAATGGTACAGGGCCATGTTCCCTGGGAAGTAGGTTTGATTGAGAATTTTGAGTGACAACACGAAGCAATAGCCTTTTCGATCAGAAATGCTAACTTCAAGGACACTCATAATTTTCAGCTTTATACTTTACATAAAACTCTACAGAGTATCTCTATGTTTCATTTCATCTCATTTCTCTCGCTTATCCAAATATTTTCTCTGTACTTTCGACGAGGTGTTGTTTAGGTTAGCAGAGGTCGATCTTATCGCGATACAGTCATCAGTGGTGCGCAGCAAATCACGAACGACGAGACCCACTATATTACAGCCCTACAGCAGAGGCGAAGGGTGATCACGCAGGTAACTAATCCATCACGTAACCTCCAACTCCAAAAATAACTTTACCGAGCTCTCACCAAATCTAAAAGCAAATGGCTTCGTCCTCCTCGAACCCCACGGAGGATACCCTCATGCCATTTTCGTGCTATCAGTGCCGAAACCGTAAACTAAAATGCGATCGCCTCAGCCCTGGATGCAGCCGCTGTTCCGCCACTGGGACAAAATGCCAATATCCCTCTTCGCGCAAGAAGCCTGTTATAACAGCCACGCGACCACGAGTCAAAGAACTCGAGTCGCGATTGGGTAAGTCAATAGCGAAGTTGTTGATGTTTGCTAAGACGGGTAGTTGATCTGGAGTATCGGCTCAAGGCGACGCAGGAGGAGGGTTACCAATCGTTTAGACCCTTTGAACCGTCGGAGAATCAACTCACTGAGACGGGGAGATATGAACAACTCCCACCACAAGAAATTATTGAGGAGTTGTAAGTGTGTATTATTGAGAATCGAACTTAAGATCTGACATTTTGTAGGACGAATGTCTTCTTCACCAAGGTTCATTGCGATGCGCAGTACATTCACCCTTCGCGATATCTTGCGTCGCTGTATCTTCCGCCTCATATGCAACCACCCATGTGTCTTCAGTATATAATCATGGCGCTAGCTGCGCTTGTTTCACAGCCTCATAAGCACCTGGCAGATCCCTTCTATCGAAGAGCGAGGTATTATCTTGAAGCTGATGAGCAAAAGGTTAGTTAATCGTTAAATGTACAGCACGTCAATTAACAACATCAGGGTGAAGGAGAGTATTTCGTCACTCTCGCCCATACACAATGCTGCGTCCTTATGGCCCATTTCGAAGTGCAAAATATGTGGTTCTCCAGATCATCTATGAGTACATCAAAATCTGTTCGTCTGTCACAGATTCTCGGCCTCCATCAACTCGATGGTAAGAATGACTGGAGACGAAATGCAACGCTTCCAGAACCAAAGGACTGGTGTGAGCTGGAAGAGAGACGGAGGACGTTATGGACTGTCTTTTGCAGTGATAAGCATACGAGCGGCACTACGGGATGGCCTAGTCTGATGGACGTCAACAAGGTATGATCTATAAGAGCTGAGAAGATACGTGACTGACGCCTTGCAGATCAGCACATTATTGCCAGTCTCGGATGAAGCCTTTCAACTTGGCATGGAAGAACCTTCAACCTCACTGCCCCAAGTTCTCGGTGGTGACAACTCTCTCTGCTCATCATTCGCATATCGCATCACCACGACTCATCTATTCCACGAATGTCTCGACCATACTTACCAAGACCATCAAGCCTCTGACCTAACAGATATCCAAAACAGTCAGTTCTGGAAACGTCATCGCGATCTCGACACAAGTCTCGCAACAGCGTTCATCGCGCTCCCCGAAACGCTCCGCGGGTCACATACCCAAGAAGCCACCACCATAAACCTCCAGCTTCACACCGCGTCGATATGCATCCATCGCGTTGGTGCTGTTCAGGCCAAGAAGCACAGCATCTCGGCTGACGTACTATCTAACACACAGGCGCGTCTCGTCCCTTCTGCCGACGCGATATTTAATATCATCGCTTCACAGCCCGACGTGACAGCCATGTTCGGCAAACCCCTCGTTACGTTCGCAGCATATATGGCGACATATGTGTTTCTAGAAGATTATGTGTCCGCACAGAATCGCACCAGCGAGATGAAAATGACAGCGCTTATGGATCTCATGATCACGATTGGACGTGAGAACCCTGTTACTGCATCTGCAGCCATACAAATGGCGCATGAATTACGGAAGACCGGGATTGATGCATCTGCTGTTGATAAGGTCCAAAATCTTATGAGGGAGAGGATTGCGAAAGGGCCGCTTTTGGGACAACAGAATACGGCTGAGGGCAGCGTTTTGTTCTGTCCTTTCGATGGACCCTCTGGACCTGCGCCACCTGGCGTACCAAGTGAGATACTGAGGGGTAATCTGAGCGGCTTTCCTTAGCTTTCAAGTCCCTGTCATTCGCGAATTATGATTCGCTACGGATATAACAAAAACACTTTTGGGCAATCATTCGCATTACGCGACGTCAACATGAACACGAGGTGACACCTGTCAACCAGCGACTAAATCCATATCGGGTAATCAATACACAAGGAACTCACAAAGTTGGCGCAAGTGGCGAACGACCAAGCAAGGAACTCGATCCGTGATAATGATTGGCCTGTGACGAATAATCATTGACAACGCCTTTGCCATTTAGAGAAATGTATACCGGATGCTAACAGTGGAGAAATGCTGCGCATCACGCCGACGGCCGATATTTTATACTCCGCATTGCATTGAGGTTTCCCCAGATATGCAAGACATTTCTGTTCATTTTTAACAATTTCTTTCGGTAACCAACAGTACGTTGCATTCAAAATGGCGCCGGTTTATAAAGTTGCTGTAATTCAATTTGAGCCCAAGGTTAGTTTCTGGACGTCATTACTGTAACTGTCTGTATTGATGTCATTGACTTACACATTCTCAGGCCATCGTTGTCGCAGAGAACTTTGCAAAAGCAGAAAGTCATCTTCGCTCAGCCGCTTCAAAGGGATGCGATATTGCAATTCTCCCTGAATTCCATTTGACATCATGGGTCCCCGAACATCCCGACTTCATCTCCGCCAGCAAGACATCAACAGGATATCTCTCAAAATACCAAGCTCTAGCTAAAGAGCTCAACATGAACATCGTTCCCGGCACAATCTGCGAAGTCCATGCAGTTCCTGATTCTAAAGATGAAGAACTCCGCAACATGGCCTACTTCCTTGCCGCAGGAACAGGTGAGATTTGTGGATCTTACCAGAAGAAGAACCTTTGGCACCCAGAGCGTCCGCATCTAACTTCTTCAACGCATACTCCTCATACGGCATTCGACACGCCGCTCAAACACGCCGATGGAAGACCCGTACGCGCTGGTATGGTGATATGCTGGGATTTAGCATTTCCCGAAGCGTTCAAAGCGCTGGTCAACGATGGTGCTGATATCATACTCATACCATCATACTGGTTTATGGATGATAACGGTGAAGAGGGGGCCGGTCTCAACCCTGATTCTGAACGGATCTTCTTGAATTGTACACTTACAGCGCGAGCCTTTGAGAATACGGCTGCGATTGTGTTTTGCAATGCTGGAGGACTGAGTTGTGTGAATATGCCGATTTTGGGAGCATTGGGAAGAATTGAGGTTGGTGAGGAGAAGATGGAGATCGTCGATGTGGATTTGGATGTTTTGAGAGTTGCGGAAGAGACGTACAAGATCAGGATGGATATGAAGAGTGAGGGATGGCATTATAAGTATAACATGAACTCAGGTTCAAAGGTATAGAAGGGGTATCTATTCTTGGTCTACGTCTATAGAAGAAACCTGGACTTTACTCTCGTCAAGCTTGACATATGTGGAGCTGTATAATACCATTCACGAATAATGAAAGGTGCTTGAGAGAATCTGGTGATTATAGAACGGTTTGGTATCTCGCTGACTCATCAAATCATCAAGCGTCATTGGTCTAGGGGTTAGGATTCAACTCTTCCATTGAGAAAAGTTGAGGCTCGGATTCGAATTCCGGATGACGCACGATCAGTTTGTTTTTGTTTTTTTGTTTTTGTTTCCTCTCCATTATTAACCTTGTTTTTGCCACCTGACTTCTTTCAGTCCAATTTGACTGATTGCCCAGAGTGGTCCAGCTCCAATGCCGTTGGCTTGCTCTCTTCACATCACAGACGTATACATGTTCCGCGAGACATTTGACTCGGAATTACTAGCAGAAACCCTGCTAACCCTAGTTTTGACTCAATCGTTAGATCTGCCGAGATGGTATGATCTGACAGTTCAACGTTTTTGACTCTCGATCCTGATCGATCATGTCTCAGACTTCGCATCGACTTTCGAGTCTGTGCAATGGAGGCGCTAAGGAGTTTCACTCATGAAATATGATCTGACCCTCTGGAGTCGCCCGATCTGGAGAAGACTGCATGAGGCTGAAAAGGTTATGCAAGGGAGGGCACGAGCTGAGGACTTTGCAGCTGAAAGGTGATCCACAAACGAGATATCATTGGTGGTGAGGGGAAGTTTATGAATCATCTTATTTCTGTCCGGTTACACCAAGGGGGGACTTTTTCTCAGTTGCTCATTTTAATAGTCTCTGTGTTACACACCTTGAGCCTCTTGGAAACGTGACTTGGACATCCACCACAGAGCTCTGCCAAGCTGGACATGCCTTTGGGCACGATAGGTAGCTTGGATGTATGGCCTCAAGAAGACATAGGAATGGGGTCATAGGCAACTGCTTGCAAGCCACATTATCAGGGATATGTGACGTTAGGTGTGATCTCCGGCCAAAGAGAAGTCATCTTGATATTGATTGCTTGATCGATTGAATAAAGCCTTCTACAGTACAGTCGAACTGCCTCATCGTCCCGCAAGTGATACAATGTAATACTTGGGATCGTAGTAATGTTGTTGTGAAGCGTGATTCAGTTCTATCACCAACAGAGCCATTCAGAAGCTGTCCTTTGACCCTGCATCGGCGCATGATCTGGTTAACTGGTCGATTTAATGTCACACGACAGTATATGTTCGTGGTCACAGTAGCTACACAGGAAGTTTAGCCATTTGAACACGAAAAGCAATGGCATCCAACAAGAGTCAGAAGTCGCAGGGCATCTGCAAACGGCAATTCAGAAATGATACAGGTTTAGGGTGCCACCTTCACTGTTCTGAGACGTGGGGTCCAAGGGATGTGATGGCAGAATGTGCCAAGGAATAAGTAATAGAGAACCAACCCTATATCACCGGCCAGTCGAGTTTAATGAAACGGAATTCTCCGTGTAATTAAGGACTTGCAAGCCGTAGTTGGTGTCTCCATCTTTCACCGAACTGCCGAGATCCGGCCACTACAACGTGGTGCTGCTGTAATTTAAACTGTAGTGTCCGTTAAGCCTGTAGTATTAATGTCTCGGTTACTTCAGAGGCCGAATTTGATGGGCACGAATACGCTGTCCGAAGAATAGCGGCATGTCAAACTATAGAGGTTGCAACCTGTTTCACTAGAGATCCAATCAACACCAGATATTGATTATTGCTGTGAAATTGGCTTGCTTCTCATCAGGAAGGAGATTCCAACATAAACAGGATTTCAGAGGATATGCAACTGTGTTTCTGTGGCCAGTCTTTGGTGATTTAATATCAGTCCAAAGTTTATGCGGAAACCTGGACAATGAGTGGAAGCAGATTCAAGATAAAAACATCCATTCGCTTATGAAGACTAAAAGCGGAATTCGAGTCCTATATCGATTCACCATAAACCGCACTAGTAGACCTATCATTTCTCATTGCACATATCGATATGACCAACCACGTCAGCTGAAATCAAGGGTTAGAAGTATTTAGTAGATGCTCGATAGACTTATCAAGATGGCACTTTGGGCACCGCCTGGACCCATTAACTTACCAAGAAGCTCTCGTTGATGTCATCGTCCTTGCCCATAGGACCTGGGATGCCTCCCTGAATAGCCGGGAATTCGAAGCCGAAACCCCTGTCAAGTGCTCACAGTAGCAGATATTGCACATATACATCCCAATGTGGCGACTGGAGCTGGAGAGAGAACAAAAGAGACGTTAAAAAGTCTAATACGTAGGTGGCTGGTAGACGGTGATATCCGTTACATGATTTGATGCTGGTTGACTCAGCCCCAAACGTTGACAGCAGAGCGCATCAGCCACCATGGAATGCCATCTTTGATTCATGCTGTTGGTTCTATCAAAGAGGGTAGAACTGGATCTCTTGCGCCCTTGACCGTACTTTCTGTCCAATGTCTCCTTGAATCTGTGGTTGTCGTCTCTCGTTGTCGAATTCAAGTTTCACAGATCTTTTAATGTTTGTTACTGACGATAATAGAGCTCTGAGTATGAGAACAAAACCTATCTGATTACAAGGCTCACATCTACTCGGCGTCGTGAGCGACCGCCCCCTTGTCTCGATGGTTTCACGTTAGCAAGGCTTGCAATCGATCACAAACAGCCCAGGCCTGGATCCAAACCCATCAACGATGTTTTGCTTAAGATCGTATTTTGCCAAGGCATGTAGCACTACGCCTTCATCGGTCTGGAACCACTTGAACTGTCATGATTCCGAGAGCCCTCCTCATACCATATACCAGGGATGAACATGACTTGGCCCCATAGGCCTTACACAGGCCAGCCTAATCAAACATTGATCCAGGATGTATCGAAGACCGGTATTTCAGAATGTTGTTTCTCACGAGCAGTCAATTGCTTGTTTGTTGTGAGGATAGGTATGTTGAGATTCGTCTAGTCAACAACTACCAAGATATATAGGGCGAAGCTGCATCTACTCTGGAAGTCTACATCATCAACAACAAGTCGACAAATTATCACAACATAGCCATGACTCACTCTCTGAGCTGGCGAGCCCTCGTGGCTATTACCCTGACGGTTTCAGCTTCTGCATATCCCCACCAAACATACCCAAACCTCGTCCCACGTGCCGGATGCCCCATCCCTGACATCTGCACCTGGGATAGTTGCACCAACACCACTATTGGTCTTGATCCCCGAAACTGTGGAAAGTTCGGGAACTCTTGTGAACCTTCAGAGATCTGCATTGCCGGCCAATGTCTCCAGCTTGATCTCGGTACAGACGATTGTCCTACCGCATGCAAGCCTGGTCAATTGTGCACCAACGGCGAGTGTGCCTCCATCGAGATCGCAGTCGATCCTCTTCACTGTGGAGAAGAATCCTGTGGTCCTTCATCTCTCTGCATCAACCAACAATGTCAAAAGCTCGACATCGGCTCAGATCCTGCATCCTGCGGCCCTTCCAATACCAAATGCGATGCTGGAAGCTGGTGTCTTTACGATACCTGCGTTCCCTTTATCCTCGGTACCAACGTTCAAGCCTGCAATGAGAGAACTTCGTGTTCTCTTGGTACGTCTTGCCAAGACGGATACTGCCGACAAATATTCCTTTCGACTGATATAAACAATTGCGGAGATACTTCCCAGAACTGCACTGCCGGGCAAGTCTGTGTTTCTGGGCGATGTCAGTCCCTTGAAGATGAAGATGCAAACCAGAACTGCGATACACCCTGCGAGTCTGGCTCATGGTGCTTGGGTGGTGCATGCGTACCGATTAGTATCTCGACGGATACTTCTCAGTGCGGTAGTAGCGCCGAACCATGTGGCAAGGGACAAGTCTGCGTCTCAGGGCAGTGCATTAGCAACCTAGTTCACCAGGAAAGCATCCCTAGGACTGCTTGTAGTCTTTCTACACGTCCAGGAGGATTTGTTTTCGGGCCTGGGGGGTCTTCAGACCAGAACAACAACGGAGGCGGTCAAGAAGGTTCTACCAATGACGCCACTTCGGAACAGGGTGGAAATCAGCAAGGAGGAGACTCTACCTCGAACAACAATGGCTCTGGCGGCTTTCCTGGTAACGCTTCAGGTGGAGGTGATCAGACTCAAGGCGGCCAAGGCGGTTACCCGGGCGGCTTCCCGGGCTCACGTCCAGGTTCCAACTCTGGCTCTGGTAACAACCAGGGTGGCACCGATAACTTTGGCGCTGGTCGTCCAGGCCCAGGCGAGGATGGTAAGGGATTTCCATCTTCTGCATGCGAGCCAGAGTGCGCATCAAACTTCATCTGCGTTAGCGGAGAATGCCTTTCGGTTTCGGACCCCTTATCCTGCGGACCCTCCACCAACCTCAATCGCCTATTCCATCGGCAAAACGCTGTATGTCCACCAGGTTATGCCTGTATCGACGACCGCTGCGTTCGAGTAGATGGACCCATCAGCTGCGGCGGCTCTATTTGCCCTGCCAACTATGCCTGTATCCAGGAAGCGTGCGTCCCTCTTGGAGATCCCACCGACTGCGGTGGTGAGACGTGTGCCAGTGATGAGATCTGCTTGGGTAATACCTGTGTATCGAACCCGGCATTGGCTAGCTGTGTTGGTGTCGTTTGCCCTCCCGGACAGGTATGCCAGAACGGAGACTGTGTCGCCGTCGGTGGCGCGCCTGGTGCAAACGGCAATCCTCAGGGTAATGGCGGTAGACCCGGCAGTGATGGTGGTTCTAATGGAGGAGACAACGGTGGAGGCACTGGAGGATCCGGCAACGGAGGATCCGGCGGTGGTTCGAACGGAGGTTCAAATGGAGGTTCCAATGGGGGAGGCAATGGTGCCTCTCCTGGCGATGGCTCAGGCAATGGAGGCTCCGGCAACGGTGGCAGTGGCGGTGGATCCAATGGGGGATCACCAGGCGGCAACGGTGGTTCTCCAGGTAATGGTTCAGGGAACGGACCAGACAGCGGCAACCCGGAAGGAAACGGTGGCCGACCTGGTCCGGATCTTGGTGGTGACGGCTCTTCTACTGGCAACGGTGGTGGAGATGGCGGTGCAGCTGTAACCTTACCACCCGCAGATACTGCTACCCGCTCGGGAACTGGCAATCTTCCAGGTTCGACAGCAGCCAGTGCTGACGCCAGTGACGATGCGCCTATCGTCAACCCTGGCCCTGGCACGACTGGCACAGACGGACTCTCAGCTTCAACTACCAGCATTCGAGGTCGCCCTGATGGCAATGGAGGATCATCCGCTTCAGGTGACGGTGGTGGCGATTCTCCTACTCTAGCCTCGACTGGAGCGGCGGAGACCGCTGCTGCTACATCTGATGCAGGACCTATCGTGGACCCTGGATCTGATTCAACAGACCTTTCGGGTGCCAGCACGAGAGTAACAGGTGGTGCAGAAGGTGGCGGAGGCTCTGAGATTACGCTCAGCGGAACTGCTTTGCCCACTGACACCAGCGGGGAGTCTCCTACCGACGGCGGTAGCTCCGCGGCCGGAGTTGTCGGTACCGATACGACAGACATTGACAACCCCGGTGCACCTAGTACCGACGGAAGTGGTATTTCGGCTTCTGAGACTGGTGCCACTGGTACCGATGTCGATGGACAGACAGAGACAGCATCCACTACTCAAGCCGCAACTGCTGCGCCAACGCAAACTACACCATGCTCCACAGACGATGATTGCCTTCTCAATGTCGCTCTCTGCGTTTTCAATGGCCTCAATATCTGTACTTGCGTCGACGGTGTCTGCACGCAGCAGCCCGGAGGTCCTGAAGGTACAGGAGTCACCGGCTCTGACCTTGGAACCTCAACGGGAGGTGATGTAGAGCCAACTGATAGTGCTGGGTCGACAGTCACGGATGGCAATGGAGAGACTGCTACTGCAACAACAGGAGATCCAGCCGCAACATCGGCAGTATCGTGTTCGACAGATGACGACTGTCTAGCCAATGCTGTCTTTTGCTCAGATGGCTTACTCAACCTATGCATCTGCGTTGATGCCATTTGTATTCTCGACCCTACTTTAGCTTCGACCACTGATGCCAACAACGGACAGACAACCACCGTCCAGGATGCTACCACCACTGCCGCAGAAGCAGCCGCAACATCATTAGCTGTTGCCTGTACTACAGACGCTGACTGTTTAGCCGATCTTGGCCTCTGCGTCGATGGCCTCATCAATCTATGCATCTGCGTAGACGCCATCTGCATCGTTGACCCAGCGTTAGCCACGACATCTGGTCTTGACAATGGACAGACAACTACAGATGCTGGTGCTACGACCACAGAGGAAGCACCAGCCGCGACGTCAACAGCAGTGGCCTGTACTACAGACTCTGACTGCTTAGTTGATGTTGATCTTTGTGTAGACGGTCTACTCAATCTATGCGTTTGCGTAGATGCTGTCTGCATTCTCGATCCAGCGTTAGCCACTACTACTGCCGATGCTACAGTCACAGCGACACAGCCAGCTCCAACAGAGACAACTGCAGTTGCTTGCTCCACAGCCGATGACTGCACTGTTAATGTAGACCTCTGTATCATTGGAGGACTCAACCTTTGTCTCTGCCTCAACGGAGTCTGCGTTGCTGATCCGAACGGTCAGGAAACAACAGCTGCGAACCCTACTGCGACGAACACTGGACCAGGAGCTACTTCAACTGCAGTAGCTTGCTCTACAGCTGATGACTGCGCTGTCGATGCGGATCTATGCCTTGACGGATTGATCAACCTTTGCGTCTGTCTCAATGCCGTCTGCGTTAATCCTGGAGGAGGCAACGATCCGACAACCACAGAGACGGGCGCGGGATCAGGACCTACCACAGCACCGGTGTCTTGCTCTACGGCTGATGACTGTGTAGCTGATGCTGATCTATGCTTAGACGGTCTGCTGAACCTCTGTGTCTGCCTCAACGCTGTCTGCGTCGTAGCAAACCCTGGGGGCGATCCGACTGAAACAGCTGAGCTGCCACCTGCAAACACTAGAACTCCATGCGCCACAAACGGTGACTGCACAGCTAACGCGGCACTCTGTCTAGACGGGTTGATCAATATTTGCGTTTGCCTCGAAGGTTTATGTATCGTCAACCCTATTGTGAATCCCACGGAAACGACCGCTCCTGCACCAACAGAAACTGCTACAACTTCGTGCAACACTGCCGATGACTGTACCGCGAATGCTGGTCTTTGCTTGGACGGGCTGCTCAATCTTTGCCTCTGTGTCAACGCAGTTTGTATACGATCACCAGGTGGCGGTGGTAACAATGGCGACCCCTGCACTGACGACCCTGATTGTACTGCTGCCGGAGCTGTATGCCTCGAGAGTGGTGTTTGTGGACCTGACCCAGGAAACACACCAACTTCCTGTACTACAGCCGACGACTGCACTGCCAACGCCGCTCTCTGTTTGGATGGTCTGTTGAACCTCTGCGTTTGTCTCAATGCGGTCTGTGTACAAGCTGGCGACAGCGGTGGGGACGGTGATACTTGTACAGATGATCCCGACTGTACTACTCCTGGGTCTGTCTGTCTTGAAAGCGGCGTCTGCGGACCTGATCCAGGCAATAACCCAACTTCATGTACTACGGCAGATGATTGTACAGCAAACGCTGGCCTTTGCCTCGATGGGCTTCTCAACATTTGTGTCTGCCTCAACGCTGTCTGCGTACAGGCCGGAGGTGGCGGTGGCGGCAATACTGGCGATGCGTGCACCGGCAACGCTGACTGCACTACTCCTGGAGACACATGCAACAACGGTGTATGTTCGGCAGCAGGAGGCGGAGGTACAGATGCTTGTGTCGACGCCAACGACTGCCTCCTCTCTGTCAACCCTCTCTGCGCTCTCGGTCTGTGTGTCTGCGTCGATGCAGTCTGTGCTACATCCCCCGACGTTGATGAATGTACCTCCAACGCAGGTTGCAGCGCTGGAGCTACATGTCAAAATGGTGTTTGTGTCGATAACACCGATTGCACGGGTGCAGCAGATTGTCTTGCTAACCTTGATCTTTGCGTTTTGCCGGGGGTTTGTGCTTGTGTCAATGGTGTTTGTGGACTCGTAGGTAACGGTCCTAGGCCGGAGTGTACTGCTGCTGCGGATTGTCGAACTCTGCCGAGGTGTCGTCTGGGATTGTGTCTTTGTGTTGCTGGACAGTGTGTTCTTGGTTAATGGGTTTGGTGCTTGGAGCTGGTGCGGTGATGTTTGTATTCCTGTACTATACGTTGGTGATTCAGCTGGCATGTTTTTGATACTAATTCTAATTTTGATTCTTCCTCATAACTCAATCTCCTCCAGCGTCCGCGTCTTCGGGCAATTGCTGTATGTTCTTGGCTACCATTACAACAACATGGCTTTCGCTCCTTATTTAAATTCATTTCTGGATCTTCCCTTGTAATAGGCGTATTTTTAGAATTTGCTCTGAACTCCAATTTGTTTGTAATGGCCTGTAGCTGTTTTTTAATGTCATGAAAATTCCACCTCAGGGTAGCATTGCTTTGCTATTGGACACGATTACTTATGCACCGACATGAGGGCGCATAACTCGCATTAATGTTTCATAACCTTAGGCTCTGCCCCATCATGAATAATTATGTAACCCTGAACTTGAACCCCTGGAGTAGCATTGGGAAGATATTGTAAAAAGGAGGGCCTTCCCTCGCCTTGCGTATTACAACTATAAAGAAGCAATTGTGTATATGCTAGAAGATATAGTCAATAATGCTTAGATCCTGTCTTCTTGTTCAAGTACTCCTAAACAGTGTAAGGAAGATGGAGGTGCAAATGCATCGGGTCTTTCACCCTTCACCAAGGAATCCTGGCGTACGATCACTACCCGATCTCTACCAGCCCTGTCGTCTATCTATAAAATCTCCAGGGTCATATTAACCAACACGGGCTAATGGGTGGTGCAAAGCATCAAACTGTCCGATGTGACAGCAGCTACGAGGAGAAATGATCCACCTAAAAGACGGGGAGACGGGAATCGTGGCATTCATTGTGATCCTTCGTGTGGCTTGGTATTAGGGACATAATGCACAGTGTGTGAATAATGTGAATATCCGGAATGAATCCGGCTTGTCTCGCGCAACTTTCTGGTTCACGGATAAGGCCAGTGCACGAAGCTTGCGTTTATCTTGGTAAGATCCTTACCTTCCATCTCTGGAGATGCTGTACCCTGTGCAAAGAGCTCAATCTATTATCTCCCGTTGGTCCAGTGGTTGCTCCGCCGCTGGGGTCTCCCTAAGTGGCACTACAACGCAATTTGCCTCAGAAGGATGCTGGTGGCTACGAATGGCTGTATTCTTTCTTACCGCACTCTATTATTGCTAAGGCCAGGCAAATCCAATTGCTCTGCAACCTGACCGAGGTCTTTAGGTTCGAGACTTCCAGGCAACCAAGTTAAGGGACCTTGATCAACTTGGAAGGGTTGACTGGTTGCCTTCCATTTCGTCGTTCCAATTGCTACAAGGCTTTAATCGAGCGAGTGCAACTAATTGGTGGTTGTTTACTGTGTTCTAGCTTATTCGAAATGGTGGGTATGCGGTTTCGGTTCGTGTTTGTGCAGCAAAGCCGCGGCAAGTTTTGCTCAATAAACATGTTTGCCTGCATATATCACTCGAGTTGGCGTTTCCTTTGACTGCATTATTCTTCGGCGTGCTCGTATTGGTTCGCGGTGATATGGTCGGTATCGACATGCATTATCGAAGTGTACTGTTGCATGTGTATCGATCTCGGTGACTGTCCATTTCGTCCTGATAGATAGCCCATTCCTTGCTCTTTCTCGAAATCTTCCCATTACAATTCAAGTTACTTGAAGGCACTCCTTACTCTTTATGTTCCTCGAGGCATGCGTAATCGTTCGAAATTTCGTTGCGTGGATCGATGACGAGCGGCGAATTTTACGGACACAGACGTATCTAGAAACGAAAGAGAGAGTAAATCAAGTGAACCGGACGATGTCAGCTCTTTATAGACAAGTTACAATAGTTACTTACATAGAGGTTACGTCAATGTTACCATATTTTACGTTTTTCGCTGCGTCTGGTATTCAAAGAAAGGAGGGAGCAAGGATCACGCTGCGGATCCATAACGCGCAATGACGCGCTCAAAGCCAATCATAAGTCTGTAATGACCAGAATAAGTCGCAAGGCTGTCGTCAGAGACAACATAATTTCAGTCTGTCATATATGATTTCGAAGTTTCGCCTGAAACATGCGAATATAATCGTCGAACTACGCAGTGCGCTTCTGTCAGCTTGGCGGGTGAGGCCATGATTACACGGGGCTGAGCTTGACCTTGAGAATAGTACTTGGCCTGGGGTCTTTGCATGCCTGCATGTTTGCCACATCACATATTATGGTCGGGCTGTCTGGATCAAAGCTCCATGGAAAGGAGCAGTAGACAGCGGCACTACGAAACCTATGATCTCCCTTTCGCCAAAGAACGAACTCAAACTGCCCATTGCAGATCTGAGAAGTGACCGAGGGTTTTCAATACGCTCTCGCCAATGTTACTTGTACAGAAGTTCCATTACACAAGGCATGTTAGCTACCAACTGGATGGCACTACGCTCACAATAGTGACGCTGTGCTTGTCATGTGAGACATCTGTAGATCTTACGTGCTAAGGTCCAAGGATTATGATTGGACACAGACGCATCATCCGTGTCACAATGATTGGCTCTTTCAGTCTTCGGAAACATCGTCCGCATAGACGTGATTGGCCAAATATTGTGACGACCGATCCCGCAGCTGCTGCATGCGGTGCAGATAGCGCAAGAAGGGTACCGCTCGCAAAGACCCGGCATTATCTGGGCCTGTCCTGTGCGATCAATCGTGCACTTATGCTGTGCACATTATCGCCCGATCTCGATTCGATCCTAGTAAGACGCGTTTCGATGCGTATCGAGGTAAAAGTCTCTTGCGTTCGAGGGGGTGACGTCGTCATATTCAGGATTTCTGTGGGAGTCAAGGTCGTCAGAAATCATGGGGCGTCGGAGCTTTCTCCGATGTGTCTATACCGGAAATAGAATAGAACAAAAGGTCCTTCTGGGCTAAACGTTGGTGCCGTCCGTCCGTACGAGATACTTGGAAGTGAGACTGAGCCCAGCCCAAGTCCAATTAAAGTTGGCAAAAGCATGTGTAAGATTGTTGGTGGTGAAACGAGAACATGCATGTCTGTGATTGTACTACCATTCCGCTCTCAACTGGTATGTCTTTGGCTCATCAATAGCATAACAAACTGTAGTGTCCCCGAGAAACAATTCCTGTGACCCACTGGTCCCGACAATCCACTCAGCGCCATGATATTTCCGGGGACCGTTGTAACCTTGTGGCTTTCAGCCTAGCCAGTCTTTGCGTTAGGGACTTCTCCGAGCTACGAAATGCATTCGATAATGACAGGAGTTCTGTCAGTTAAATGTCTGGGGGGCCCCGGGTGGCGACAACAGAGTTCAACGTCGCGAAATTATTTCCGTTATTGTGTCTTCATTTTGAACTTGTAGCTTGAACAAGACGAGCCTAGGATAAATGCGACCGTTGGATGGATGTCCATGAGCCGTTCTCGTACGAGAACCTTGTCCAGTCAGCAATCGTCCTCTTTGACTGCCTCGTAGCGGAAATTGACCTTGTGTTTGATTTGATTGCCAATCGTATCACTTTGTAATTTGACATGTTGATTCAACATTCCACACTCAGGTAATGTGATGTAAGTGAGAACCTGCGGCATGGATCTATTGATGTTGTACAGTAACAGATGCAATACCATATAAATTTGCCGTTCAGCGAAGCCAATCAAGCCTGATAGCTTTTTACAGTAAAATCTCCCAACGCCATTTGCACTCGTCAATCCCAGAGTCGCACAGGAAAAATATGTGATAAAGAAAGAAAAGACCACAAGAGGTGTAGCATATCATCCCATCGTATTCGATATCTCCCTTGGGTCGAGCAAATCCCAGTGACTCCTCCGCTGCATTTTAATGGACACTTGTAAACATCGACCGATCTTTTTACCGTATCGACTCGTCATAATCATCGTCTTCGTATCTTTGAATCGTACACAGGGGCCTCTTCTCAATTGTGCTGGGGAAATGGGCAAATCGGCGGTGTCGCATGGTTCTGTTTTCCTTCGCTCAGGTCTTGGATGTATCGGTGTGCTTCGCTCGCGATGTACTCTTGGATCAACTGACATTCGCAGTCGGTGTGTTGTAGGAGTCTCATCTTGAGGTCGTAGACTTGCATCGTGAGGTCGGACACGCAGCTTGACAGGTCGCGGTTGGCTCGTTCCATGTCTTGTTCGTCGGCTCGAAGTTTCTTGGCGTCTTCGCGCTTCTTGATGCGGAACTTGTTGGAGGCGATGCGGTTTCGCTCCTGGACCTTTCTGCTGTACTCGTCGAGTTCTTCCTCCGGTTCAGGAGACGGAGGGTTCGTGGGTAGCGGCTTGGCGACTGCTTTGCCTTTGCCGCGTCCTTTGGGCTTTTCTGATACTGCTTCTATTTTGGTTGTCTTGCGAGTTGACGCGCGTCTTGGAGCCTTCGACGCTGTAGATCGGCTCCCATTACGTTTTCGTTTGTCGGGCTGGGTTGATGAAGAGCCTCTACGGCTTTCGGAGTCACCGGTCGCATTCTCTACGCTGGTTGGCTCGGTAGAAGGAGATGAGACGGGATAGCTGTGCATTGAGGTTGAAGGGGATGCCCATTGTGTCGAGGAGTCTCGATTGTCGGCGTACTGGGGATCTTGTTGTTGGTTTTCTTGCGCGTAGGCATTTGGAGCGGCCACGTTTGCTGCTTCGGCAAAGGCGGCATTCTCGGGAGACCACCATTGTTCCCAAGGACCCTGGGAAAGCGTGCCGTACAGATTCATGCCTGACGGATCTTGGGCCATGAGTTGCATGTTTGGGTCGTAGGGCTGGTTGCGATCATCTAAAGGATGGACTGGTTGTTGGAAGGGAGGGTAAACTGTACCCATCTCTGCAATTTGAATGATGATGCTGCTAGATAGCTTGATCGAGTCAGACCTTGAAGTTTTGATGAAGTCTGGAACTGTAGTGGAGATAAAAGATGCTACTAGGAGTGAAGCTTGGACCCTGCCAATGGAGGCGAAGAGGAAACGGTATATGTAAATAAGAGACGCAAAAAAGAAGGGAGGACCAGGTTAGGGGCACAGTGTGGGAGCCAAGAGGGGGGCGAACAACAAGCGGCTAGTACGTAGCATACTTACAGTGTGTATGTACCGTAGCACTCGATCTGGTGTTTGCCAAAGTCGGGACAAGACAGGACAAGGCCAGAGAGGGGAATTGGAGTTTGGTCCCAAGCCATCAAATACAGAATGAGTTTAGCTCTAGGAACACATGCAGACAACTGGGGTCTGGAGTCAGGGGTGTGAGGGGTCGATAAGAGTGGACTTTAAGCCAATGTGTCACTTTTTAGTGAAGAATCCGACTTAAGCTATGCTTAGAAAGCAATGCCGAGCATGACCAGCTGGGAATAGCAGAGATGGCATTGTCAAAATGGGCATTTTGACCGAACATGCAATTGTGAATGAACTACTCCAGCACATGAAGTACAGATTAAAGGTCTCACGGCAGTTAAAGATGACATGGAGATCACCGAGGAGAAAGCTGCATCGAGGCTCTGATGGATGGATGAATATCAGTGCGCATCTCTACGAAAGCAAAACAGCCAAAGCCAACCAAACATCCCGTGAGACATTGGGGCAAATAGAGATCTTCCCAACGTCATGAGACGATTGCAGCAATATCCGGATCATTTCGTCCTCAAGTTCCTCTCACCAACTACTAGACCCAGACGAGGATAGCAGTGTGTGAGGAAGACTGTGAAAATTAAATGTCCCAGGATCATCATTGGATCACATGTGTCGGTCTTGAGTCCGAAGGCTATCATTGGTGGAACAGGTCCCGAGAGTGGGACTGGAGCACAAGTACAGTATCTGGGCTTGACAGGGGCGTCACGCCAAAACAGCCCGAGCATGAGACAATATTTGATGGCTTGTTGGATATCACAGTACAAGAGGGAGATGATAAGAGAGAAGAGACTAAAAAGAAAACAAATATCAGCGCTACACACAACTCATCACCTTTTCCATATGACACCCATGCGAACATTCACCATCGAACACCAAACGGGCAAACAACATGCAAGTCCACAGTATAAAAATGAGCTGAAATGAAATGATACATAGCAAGACCAGGAAAACACTCTGCACATCCGTACCTTGGCTGAAGAGTCTTGCGTGGATGCAACAGTTCTCACCAGCCAAGCCCTCATTGGTCAAGGTAAATCAGCACCCAATCAGCGCTCACGGAGAGCGCCAGCCGTCGACAGGGCTCTACTACGTAGTATGGCTTGAAGCGGACGAGATCCAGACTTTTTTTTCGGTGGGGGAGGGGGCACGCACCACATCTGCGAGATGTTGTCCCTTTGACATCACATTCTTTGCATCGTGTTGTATCTGTTAATCATTCCGAATTGACTTTTCTTTTTTTACCGAATGCTACTATTCATCTCATGAGTCCCCTTCGAGATCGGCAGATCGTGCAGATACCAAGACGAGGCGTTTGCGTCGATGTTTGCAAGCCACGCCGGAAGATAATAACGTGATGCTTTGATCAAGATTGTTGCACTTCACAATCGATATCTTCTTCCTTAGTGGCAGGAGTGTCATCACATCATTCATGCATCTGCAAGGCAAACAGTAAACTGTGCACTGCGTGAAAACTTGTGGTACTTCTACATACTGTAGAGAACAAATGTTCAAAGATCTTCAGGGTGAGCCCTGAGTCCTTGGAATGGGGGGCCGTCGCCTTGTTTTGTGTGTCTTAGATGGGGGGCATCACATACCGGGGCTATCGTGTACCTCCGCGGATGGTCACAAGCACCCTCCAATATGGGTGGACTGCATGGCTAAGTTCCCTTGCTTTGATGGAGAGAACAACTGTCGTTCATCGAAAGGACAGTTCATTTGGAAATTGGGTTGGACGAGATCATGTTATACAGCCAGTGGGTTGGGAGGCTTGCACTGTACCGTAAAAAGGAATTCGACGGACCACTCCCGGTGGTTCTTAATGGTTAAGAATATTTCTGGAAAAACGTCACCAAACCCTAGTTATTAATGAGCAGGGAGAAGAGACATCACCTGAGCAACGGCACCAACGTGGATAATGAAGGGTCCGAAGACTCAATATAACTGAAGAATCAAGACTGCATTCATCGTAAGAATGTCCAAACTATCATATCGGTCGTGATTCATCATACGGGTAACTCTCACCCTAATGAGCTACGGGATTGACAAGGATTCATGAGCAGTGCTTGTCTGGTTACTTAAGACAAGGTACTGGTACTCGGTACCCATGCAGGCTTTACCACCAGTATCTAACTCGCCATCCATCAAAAACCGAGATTGACAGAGACCTTAGGGCGGTATACGGAGTACCAAGATCATGTCAGTTCCCTGATGACTGAATCGGATGCCATGACGATTCTCTAGGGTCATATTGACAGTTGAGATCAAGTCCATTATTTCCGTCTTGTGTTGATAGGGTTCAAGGGACGTCGTTGTGCCCAACTTCCATTAGGCTCCGAGGGAAGCGTTGAAATTCTCAGGTCCGTGCCGAGGCCTATTCCCCGATTCCAGTAAATGCTCCCTTTGTTAGCTTGCCCAGAGCCCGGGCTTTTTATTGCAGTAAGAGAATTCAATGCCCATTCCGTTTTCGTAGCCAGTTTTCCCGGTGCTTCTTATTGGTTCCAGTATTTGTAAATCTCAGTGACCATTATTGCACAGTGATCCTTCTCCTCTCCTCTGTAGAGTATATTCAGCACACCAGCAGAATCCTTTTTCATCACGGCCACGATGATTCACTGCAGTAGCACGGGATCGAAGAGCCTCTCTTTATTAGCACTTCTCTCAACAACATGATCTCTTTTACTCTTCCACAACCCTCCTCGGCATAATGTACGCACCAACTTCTTCAGCCCCTTTCTCCCGTTCTGCTCTCAACCCTCCCGTACGCTTTGTACCACCATGCACAGCTCCAGCAATCGTGAAGCAAGAACCAGGTGATGCGGAACCAATACTGATCGGTAGCAATAGTCCCTCGCCCGAACCTCGATCCAGCGTCGAATCCCGTAATCGCCTCTTCACTTCTCTTGAACTCGGCGATCACATCTTTCGAAACCCACGCTCCATCACGACTCCTGACGATCTCGACGACTCTGAACTGAAACGATGTTTCGATATACTCCACGCTTGCAGTCTTGCGACAGAGTTCAACGCGACGCTTTCTAATACCAAGGATACAATGGAGGACTTCCTAACGGCCATCTTCAAGAACTGGACGGGAGACGCGGGTGAACCGGACAAGCCAACTATGGACTTTGTGGTTCGCGAGTATATTAGTGTTGGAAACATTTGCAGTAAGAGACATGTCAATCGCAACGTCACTTGACTTCACGTTAACCCTCCCAGGCCAGCCCGCCAATCATCGAACCAGCTCCTCATGCGCCGAATCATCATCCTGCCGCACCCCAGTCTTTGGAATCGCCACATATCGAAGTCGACCAGCTCAACTCAGCATCAGTTTCTCCACGACAGAGCCGGAGCAAGGTTCAAGCCAAGATGCACAGGACTTCTTCTGTCCGATGGAGCGCACTGATGTGAGATGGGAGGAGGGCGATTGGATGACCGATTTGCGACGGAGCATGAAGAGGACTTGTATCAATAAGGTGCACAGGTACAATAAACATCTTGCGATATGGTATGTGAGAAGCTTGGTTGGCGGTTGGGCGAAGGGAAGCATTTGGATGGGGAAGGACGTTCAGGTCTTTTCGTTTGTGGCGAAGGAGGCTGTTGATGCGGCGTTTGCTATGATGGGGGATATTTGATTGGTCTTTTGGAGATGGTACACACTAAATTGGAAGACAACGGGCTTGGGCATCAAAGGCATCGAAGACAGAATGTTGCGCAACCATGGAACAAGACGTTACACGGCAAGGTGTTTTGGGGGGTTACACAAAGGACGATGCCAGGATGAACAAATAATGACTTTTCTTTTGAGACTGCTCTAGTCAACTTCTTGTAGGTGCTTCTTTATCGACCTCAAACCATGAGGGTGATCATGTCCTTCATGGTCCTCATGCTCGTCATCCTCCGGCCAATCGGGAAACCCATCATCAAACAGATCCTCAAGCGCCTCACGCTTCTCTTCATCACTCTTCTTCTCATCTCTCATAACCCCTTCCCACTTCTTGAACTCATCGTCAGTAAGTAAACACTCATCCAACATCTTCTCAAGGGCCTTGTGATCCAGGTTCTCTCCGATAAACACCAATTCCTGACGTCTATCGCCCCATTCTCCACCCTTCTTAATATCATGCTGCACAAGCCCATCAACCTCTGGGTCGCCGGTTGTATACTCCTCCGCAGGAAGGGTGCAGAACCATGGACGTCCACCGGTTAGTGTGAGCATAGCTCCAGCTTGGGACCAGTCTCCTGCGCGGTGGGGACGTGTTGCGAGGAAGAATTCACCCTTTGAGCGGAAGAGCCGTGCGAAGATGGGATGTTTCCGCTTGGTTTCGAGGATTAATTCGTTAGAGGGTGTGAAGAGATCCTCTGCGTCTTGCATTTCAGAGTCATCAAACTTTTGCTTCTTGGACGCAGGCTCGGGTGAAGGGGCAGATTCAAGGGTGGAATGGGAGCTGCGAGGTGATGATGGGGCTGAGCGCTTTCCTCGGGATGAAGAGGAGTCAGAAGTGACTTGGTCGACTACAACATCTTCGGTTGAGTCCTCAGCATCTGGGTAATCGACCATCTCAAGGTCTTCGTCTTCGTCTTCTTCCTCTCCCTCCACATCGTCGTCTTCGGGCTGCTCAAGCTGCAAGATGAACTTGTCATACAGCAGTGCCCAGAGGCGGCGTGGGTGGAATGGTCGATGACGGCTGTAGATGCAGCTTCGTACGGAGTATTCTTCAGTCTCAGGCTTTGGTGTAAGCACATTACGACCGTTGACCTGGGGCAACATCAGTAAGTGAAGCCCACTTCGTTATTGGTACGGGGACGGATATATCATACCTCACGAACGGTCATGGCATGAAGGTCTTGAAGCCACCCATAACCAGACTGGGCAACCTGAAGATTAAACATGCCAGTGTTGACAATCTGCTTGACATCGACCTTACCATAGCTCGACTCAAGGATCTTGGCCCGATGGTTGAGCTTCTTGATCAAGTCTAGCAGGCGGGGTTTTGTCGACGTGTCAACCTAACATTATGTTAGCTTATAGGCGCACCTGAAAAGGGGTTTCTGAATCTACCATATCGAGTTTGTTGAGAATGATAACATCCGCAAACTCAATTTGATCAACCATAAGATCAGAGACAGTCCTTTCATCCTCGGGCGTGACATCATCACGTCTCGAAGACAGGAGATCACTTGTGTCGAAGTCATGCAGCATAGTAAATGCATCGATGACGGTTACAGTAGTGTCAAGTCTAGCAAACTTCTCAAGACCGCCGGCATCTTTCCTACCCAAAAGTCAGTATCTCTCCCCTCACTTCCTGAAAAGTACTCACAGTTGCTTGAGAACCTTGATCATATCGGCATCCAGACCAGGGGCACCCTCAATGGATCCCATAGCGTCCATCTGCTCAGCAAGTCTCGAGTCGAATGTCTCAGCAACCTGTTCTGGCTCACTGATACCACTGCTCTCGATAATGATGTAGTCAAACTCTTGAAGTTGAGCTAAACGAACGAGTTCTTCCAGGAGATCACCGCGTAGGGTGCAGCAGATGCAACCATTCTGAAGAGCGATGACTTTCTCTTGGGTCTTTAAAAGATGGTGTGTTTTCTTGATGAGGGAGGCATCGACGTTGATACTAGAGGGGTAAGACTTTGGTAATGCTGAAAGGGAGTAGGAACATACGCTCCAATGTCGTTAACCACCACCGCGATGCGGAGACCGTGCTCACTTCGGAGGATATGTTGAAGGAGAGTTGTTTTCCCAGCGCCCTACATAGTCAGCAAGAATTCCTTGATCGAGGACCAAGGAGACTCACCAAGAATCCAGAGAGAAGTGTCACGGGTAAAGCTTTTGGAGGAATGCTAGGCTTCTTGACACCCTTGCTCTTGTTTCCTTTCTTGACCTTGTTCTTAGCCATTTTGAACGCTGAAGAGGACAGTGAAGAAGAGAGAAGACCTCGCTGAGATGTGAAGAGTGGGAGATGACCTGGGTTCAGACAAGGTCCCTTTCTTGGAACGGTGGTATTTCTACTTGTTGTGACTTACACAAGATTCTTGCTTACAATCGTACTGCTCATCAGGGTATGGACCCTGAGGCCATCAAGGTGACGCTATCGCGAGTGTGAGTACCTTGATGACATTTTGAGTGAGTTGATTGGCTACCGTTGGCAGGAACATGGAATTGAATTCGGAACTAATTGTGACGAGGTTTAGTGGAATATGCAAGCAAAGATGGGGGATGCGGAGCCTCCAAAAGGGTTTGACGCATTTCTAGACATATCAAAACAGGTCCAGACAACTTGTTACTAAAGTGTGGCAGTAAACTCTTAGCAAAGACTTATAGGTCATTTAATAGTAAAGTTGATCGTAAGGGCAATTGAGATTGAGATGTTTCCAGTAGGATGTCATAAAAGACACCACAGCTCAGTGATGATGATTGAGGGATGCCTTGATGCACTTCACGACCAGGGCGTTTGGTGCATTATCAATTCTCTCAAGGCCATTGGCTTAGCCAGCCTCTTTCTGCCAACTATCACAGACTAGGAAATTGTGTAAGTGGCTTGAAACAAAAGAGTGTTGGCATCATGACGACCTTGTTGAGTTGTTGAGAACCTTGATGTCTTTTGTCATAATACCTCAAATGATGCAATAGGAAACTTTGTTGATTTTTGCTGGCAGTGGATTCCTAAAAGCCACTTGGGGAGCAATTGATGGTAAAGTTCGAGCAGTGATGATCTTTAAGGGAGTCTCTACGGCTTTTAGATTGAATACGAAAATTGTCAGACGGGTGATCAAAGTTGACGTATCTTGGCTATATCAATTGAGGTACAAGGACCTCGACAAGACTTGCCCTGACAATTAGCTCTACAGAACCATTCATCATGCAACTAGGTTCATTGTTACATTGATTGTTTCGGGGTGGCATGTGATCAAGGTGTCGTCCTTGATCCATGACATGGACTGGCACTACACTTGGACCACGGCTGGATGAGATGCTGAATGAACAGTACCTGGACTCATCAAGTTGGTCATGATCGTGATCAGACCTTGACTTTGAATGACAGAAACCAGATACAAATGGTGCGACTATGATCGCACCATACTCTGTGAGCATAGTTCAGGCACAGAAGTTGTCGACACAAAGGCTGTCATCGCGAAACATGGCAGCCTGCTTCTACTGTTCTAAAGGTGATAGGTATACCCGGTGTGATATGAATGTTAGAAATCAATAACTTTACTATGATCAATACTCTCTTGATATCTTGGAAAGGAGCAATGTCAAATCTTTCGGCCGAGCAGCTGAAGGGGCGGCCGGCCCTAGGGTAACCGGCGATGAGTGAATGTTTTCAACGGTTAGCAAAATGGAGACGGCCCTACCGCCTGGCGTGACAGATATGCATATATCGAGAGATATGAACATGACAGGGCATTCACCTTATTCTTCGATAAGCGCAGGCACTTCTGAGGTCTCACGATAAGACGCCTGGCAAGTATTCAGTATCGCAACGAGAGCCGCGTCTTTTGCTGGAGTCTGTTGGGCAGGGGCGCTAAAAGGGCAAATCACATACCGACCTCGTACTGCCGGCGCTGTTGAGTTAAAATAGGATGTGCTATACCGAGGTGAGTAATAAATTGATCTTCGTCGACATACTCAATGAAACGGCAAATCATAGATCTGATTGAAGCGTAATTGCAGTCTTGCTGTCTCTGTGACGGGGCTCAAGCCTCGGGTTGCCTAAATTGGGGATGATCTGGATATTCTTATACCCGGTCATCGTTAAGTAGCAAGATAATAACAGCCATAGATCGTGACAAATATAATAGCTACTTTATTTTAAAATACGTAATTAACTTTAACAAGTTATATGCATGTAATCTTGTTTCAATTCGATTAATTTACCACGCTGTTTGTATTTTTTAATACAGAATCTGCTGATATTCACATAACGAGGCACATCTCAGCCGAAACCAACTGCCGCAGGATAGAGCCGCAGCGCCTCCCGTCTCTCAGGCCCGAAACCGAGAAAGACAATTCTCAACGCGGGGTCTCCGCAATCTCCACGCCGGCCCGATCGTTCTACCCAAGGTAAACGGTAAACGACCTCACTCACCTCAATTATAAGATCAATTCCAGCATCAGGCTCTTTGACTTGTCACCAATTCCTCTCCTTCACATCAGCCTGTACCGTGACCCCTGCGTGTCACCCAGCAACCAACAGAGCAACATCAACAAAACAAAGCAAAGGGCAAAAGTTACACCGACACAGGAGACACAATGGCAGACACAAAGCCCGCTTATGCAGGCACACCCGCCAACGTCCCAGGCGCAAACGTCTTTGACTTCTTATTCAGCAATCCTTTCCAGCATGAAAATGACTTTACGCCTAGAGCGAGACGTGTGCCAAAGATCCATGACGATCAGCCCATTTTCGTTGACCACGCCAGCGGTACGTTGCACTCCCAAACTCAATCTCACCTCACCTCACACTCAATCTTACATGCCTAAACTCAACATCATATCATGGCGACGCGTACTGACTTATCTAGACCGCCCTCTCACTTTCTCACGCGTAAAGCGCGATGCCCTCACTCTAGCAGCCAACCTCCAATCTCTTGGTCTTGATCCCAATGAAATCGAGACCCTCCCTCCAACAGCATCATGTTCTGGCCCAGAGGTCGCACCTGTGGTGCTTATCCAATTGCCTAACTGTTTGCCCTTCGCGACACTCATGATGGGTGCCATTGCAGCTGGCTTAACTACCACATTAGCATCACCCTCACTATCTGCTACCGAGCTCTCATGGGTCATTAAGAACTCGCGTCCTCGCGTGCTCTTCACAGCGAAAGCGTTCCTCAATACCGTCGAGAAAGCGCTTGAGCAGCAGGAGGACGAGGCGTACAAGAGAAGTGTGCGCGTCTACACAGTCGATGTAGCGAGGGATTTGTATCCTCTTTCACCGGCTTCTCATGCTGAGGATGGCGATTGGAAGAACCTTCTTATGCCAGCGAAAGAGCCTCTTACTGCTGGCCACCCGTTCTCACCAGAATCCGCCGCTACACGAACAGCAATTATTCTCTGGTCATCTGGTACATCAGGCCGATCAAAGGGTGTTTTGCTGTCCCATCAAGCCATCAACTTCTCAATCGCGTCGCTGTGGCACGATGCGGACTTTTACGGATTTCACCAGCGATGGCTAGGTTATGTGCCATTTTACCACGTGTTCGGTCTCACCAACATCTTCTTACTGGCTTTCGCGACGGGTTCTACGGTGTTTACTATGCCCGCGTTCAAGCTCGATACTGTTTTATCCGCGATCCCGCGTCGACAGATCACATATCTTCACATGGCACCTCCCGTGGCTGTCATGCTCGCCAAGTCACCCGTGGTAGAACCTTTCGCGCGACGCGACGCGCGCGGTCGCAATGCTTTCAGCAGTGTAGTTGCGGGTGTAACAGGCGGTGCACCTCTCGGCCACGAAGTTGTAGAGAAGGTCTTCCAACGACTCGGCTTCCTGGTGAGGCTTGGCTACGGCATGTCAGAAGCGTGCAGTGTCACTTTGCAAAGGGGTCTCAGGGAAGAGGACATGCACAGTTACAAGCACGACACAGGGAAGCCTCATTGGGGCGTTGAGCTCATGATCGCTGGTTCAGGTGAATTGAACTCTGAGGATTCTACCACAAAGGCTGCGCCGTTCGGTGCCGAGGGTGAGATTCTCGTGAGATCGCCTGGATTGATGAGTGCGTATGTCCCATCCCACGGACTGGGAAGTAAAGAAGTGCCCGATATGAGCGTCACAACAGAGGCATTCACGTCAGATGGTTGGCTTCGAACCGGTGACGTCGGACATCTCGACGAGGAGGGCACTCTCTGCATCACAGACCGCATCAAAGAAATGATCAAAGTGCGCGCTTACCAAGTCGCGCCCGCTGAATTGGAGGCTATTCTCTGCAGCAGCGATGACGTTGCTGACGCTGGAGTGATTGGCATACACGACAAGAACGAAGCGACAGAGTGGCCACGCGCTTACGTCGTCGCAGCAGATGAGAGCAAGTCAGAAGCAGAACTTCAAAAGTTGGCGCATGATCTCAAGGATTTGGTCGAGAGTCATTCAGCGCGGTATAAGTGGCTCGTTGGCGGAATTGTCTTTGTAAAAGCGATCCCCAAATCACCGAGTGGAAAGATTCTCCGAAGGGTTATTCGGGATGGTGGCATACAGGGCTTCGAGGTCTCACTCTACCAGCGCAAGAAGCGAGACCACAAGCTGTAAATTTTGACTACACCACGCATGTACTAAGAGCGTTTGTAAAAACTCTTTTCTCATTTAGCATTTCTCATTATGGAGTATCTTATTAATAAAACGGTAGTTTAGATTGCAAGTCTCAGCTGTGTTTACACAAAGATTACTAAAACATGCTTCGTGATTGGCTGGACCTCGAAATGCCCGTGATGGATTCGGCCTCGGACTTATCCCTTTCGGACAAGGGAGCTCTTTTCGGTCTGTGCAAGGTGTGGGGAGACAAAGAGCGAGATGGGTATAAGACCTGCTTAGAGAATGGCAGTGAATGCGAAAGTATACGATAGAAATCCCGTTTGCATTCGATTTGCTTATAAATTAAACCTGCCAATTGAACCTGTGGCGAACTGCTTTATAAGACCTTTCTAATAACACCACCTCGCAAATACCATCACGTCAATCTCAGAATAACACCATGACACACATTACATCAGAATCTACTCCCCTCCTCCCAGAGCCTGCCACTGAGCGCTCAATCTCTTACCAAAGCTCCCATCCCGCCTACGATGCGCGGCCACTACACCCCAATTACAGCAAGCATGAAGAATGCCATGTTGACTACAGCGACATTCTTCGCGACATCATCATTGGCTTCTCAGACGGTCTCACAGTACCTTTTGCCCTAACAGCAGGCCTGTCAAGTCTCGGCAGTGCAAAGGTCGTCATCATCGCTGGCCTAGCAGAGCTCTTCTCCGGCATGATCAGCATGGGTCTAGGCGCCTACCTCGCCGCCGTAACAGAGCGCGACGCGTATCATTCCCAAGCTGGTAAAAAGGAATTCGCGATTCAAAATAGACCTGGTGACGAGCGCACGGGTGTTTACGATGTTTTGGAAAAGTACAGCGTCTCGCGAAGTGCCGCTGCACCTTTGGTAGACGAGCTCTGCAAGAACCCCACAGAATGGGTGCGCTTCATGATGGATTTCGAACTCAAGCTCGAGGAGCCCAATGTTCATCGTGCGTGGATCTCAGCGGTCACCATGGGATTGAGCTACTTCATCGGCGGACTGATCCCCATGATTCCCTACTTCGTCATGTCTCGCGTGCGCGAAGCATTGTTCGTATCGATTGGTATCACGGTCGCTGTGTTGTTGGTATTTGGATACGTCAAGAACTACGTCGCAATTCGCAATCATCGTGCGGGTGTCTGGGGAGCGGTGCAGACATTGGTCATTGGCATGTTGGCAGCTGGCACAAGCTATGCGATCGTGCGGGGTCTGGATTCGAAAGATTCTTGAAGGATGGTGTGACTATGGCGCGACGGAGGCGTTTGGCTACGGCGTTAGGGTTCTGTTGGATGCGAGCAGAGTCCTCGTGATGGACGGTGTGATTCAGGATTTGGCTGCGACAGGGATAAAAGTGATGATATCAGAATATTCGTATTAACGACCGAAATGACAATACTCCATTCCTCCAAAGGCAGCTTTTGTTTGCCTAACCCAACAACCATCTCCCGTTCCTACCTCCTCCCCCACTCATTAGTAGTGATCTGTTCGGGTGGTATCATCAACACTGACCTGTGAAAAAAAAAATGTGAAGCCATCACCCTCCCCAGAGTGATCGGAATTGAGTCATCCAGCCCGCAAGGGGACAGGACGCCGCGTATCGCACTTCAGTTTTTCCCAAAACGAGCCTCGCAAAGACGTTCCCATAGAGGCAGCGTGACGAAAGCACGCGCTCTGAGTATTTCTGATATCTTTTGCAGACGTGACATTGACGCCAGGCCGTTACCGGCAGACCGACGGTTCTAGCAGGATGCTAGCTGTCGGTGATGGGTGAGGCTTACTCCGAATTTCCCACATGCGAAGAGTGATTGAGAGACAGCGCGAGGCGTGTCTCTCTGTTTGTAGCATGGAAACGCAGCGTTGGGGAGGGCGAATGGCTTGAGGAGGGAAAGATTTTGGAAGCGAGGAAGGGTTTTTTATTGTGCGGATACAGCCGGGGTTAAGCCGGGTGGGGCTGTAGGGTAGACCTAGTTGAGCTTTCTGCTTGAAGGAAGATACCTGTTAACCTCAAAGTTTAATGATGGATCCTTGTAGCCCCGAGAGTTTGGTAGCGAATGTGATTGAAGATAGGTCTCCAGGGTGTGACTTCGACTTTTTCCTGCTGTCATGGCTTCGACGCCTCAAAATGGCGGTCGACTACAAGATCAATAGCCATTAACAATAGGCATGTCGAATCGTGAGGAAGTTTCGTTTCGTTCCTAGTCATCTTTAATGGGGAGCGATATGTATCTCGTATTGATTTGAGAATACATAAACCAACAGCAACTACAATAAGAGTCTTAAGATCCCTCATCGATGTATGGGTCTCGAACCTGGTCAGCTCCTGTCGCCTCGGCTGTATGAATTACTAGCACGTTTTCAAGACATGCTCATGTTATACAGATACAAATGGAACTGAGATTCTCCCGAAAATCAAGAGAATAATTAAAGAATAAAAAAAGTCCGCGACTGTTCAGTTTCCAGTGGAAATTGCATGACCAAGCTTTCATTCAGTCTGAGACTGTTTTCAAAGACATCACACTTACAATTAAGAGCAAACGTCTCTTACTCAAGATAAATGACTACAACATTTATGAGACACTAGGTATAGGTATATGCCAGTTGGAAAGTTATAGTTCATCAGTGACCTCGTTCACTCATCTCATTGAGATTGTCCAGGGCGACGAGCGGGAAAGTTAGAGTTTGTTATTTTTTATTCATTAACATAGGAATTATTTATATATGACGTTAAAGAGACGTTTCCGACCTGATCTCTGACCTCGCACTCTTATGATCCATATCCTTCATATGAACCAAGTATGTCTCATCATTGTCTCCATATTCCACCTCATATGTCCTATGACATTCAATGCCCACAGGGTCGACCCGTCTTTGTGATCGATCCGCTTGAGAAGTAGCATTTGTTCCAAGAGGAACACTGCGATTGTGAGTGTTGCCAGGCGTTTGCTTGTTGCTCTTGCTGCCATAGTTGTAGTAGCGTTGGGAAGTACCAAGGATCTTGGGGAATAAGCGGACGAGAAGAATTCGGAGGGACGGCATGCAGGCGCAGATGATGCCGACGTTGCCTTCGATGGTGGACCATTTTGATACAGCGAGGTATTCCCAGGTTGCGTTGGAGGTTTTGACGCCGGCTTGGACAGTGGCGTGAAGACGAAGAATACTCATGATTGTGACACTTATAAATGTTAGTGAGTGAAGAGTCTAAGGTGGCAGGGAATGAACTTACAAGATACCAACGCTGAACATCATGCCAACACCGATCTTCTTTCGCCAATCCAAGTTTAGTGACTTGAGTTGAGATAAGGGAATGCCAATGATCCAAACGTCGAGGGCGATATTGATAGCGGCATTTGACCAAGTAACCGCGTTGATATCGGCACATTTGCCTTCATGCTGTCCATCCCACTTCAGCCAGAAGTAGTTGATAGGCCGACACTGGAAGATGGCCACGAAAATAAACACCAGCCCAAAGACAACCGTGAACGCAACAGTTCCCCAAAGTAACCTCCTGACATTCTGCGTCGGAAAGATTCTCAGGTAGAAGAACAGCATAGACAGCTTCAGAAACGTTTGCAGTGAGAAGTACATGATGGCCATGGTGTAGAAGAACATTCCGAACTGGGTGATCTGATCAGGTGTAACAGTCCAGATGTCGCGACCCATGCCGTTGGGAGCGAGACCACGAGAGTTGATGACGATGGAAGGAATGGCGACACACATCGTCAGTGCGATGAAGAGATCGTCAAGGCCGAGGGGGAGCTTCCAGTAGAGCTTTGTGCCGAAGCGTTGGATGATGAAGATTCCTGTTATGATGGCCATGACTTCATTGAGGACTATGAATTGGGGTGAGTGGTCTCTGACTGGAGCGCCACATGCTGTGAGAGTAGCATTTTTCGTGCCTACCGATGTGAGTTGGTGCACAAGAAGAGACCAAGGTTAACATACTAAGGGCCTGTGGAATTGTACATGCGCGCATGACGCAGCCTTCGATGTCTTGTTGTAGTGCTGCATTAGTGCACATGCACTTCTGGTCTGTAAGTTCACATGTCGATCGCTCAACGGCCGACACGAAACAATTTGCCTAGGTCCCCATCAGTCACAACTCACATGTGAAAGTCATGAAAAAAAAAAAAAAAAACTCACAGCACATTCCGGTAACGCAGACAAAGCAGAAGCAGCAGCAGAAGAAGACTCTTGTTGAGCAAAAGCCAGAGGCAGAGCCGCAAGGCAAGCGAAGATAGCCCCACGCGGTAGCCGCATCGTAAAAAGCAAGATGATTGAAAAACAGATGGATCTGGGGATTGGGTGGGAGAGGGTGGACTGATATGTAGTTGCAGGGCTAGACAAGATCGTCTGCAAGGGAACTTCAGCCCAGTTTTATGTCACTGCCCGAGCTGTGGTTCAGATTCGTACGTAAGTTCCGCGGTCAGACCCGCACAGACTGATCTGATTCAGTGTTTTGAGTCAGGACAGACATGATGATGGGGAAAAGACAAGTCAAGAACAGGCTGAATACGATTAAAACAAGGTGAGCCAAGGCGGAAGAGGAGGTCCCAAGGAACCGGATCAGGATGAACTTAATAAGTTTGGTTGATGACTTGCAGTGGATACGGCGTTATCATTGGGGACAAAAGGTCCATTACTTGGTGTCTGATATTGACAGGTTCGTTTACGGTGGCCGCGGAATGAAAGAGGGAGGTGTCACTACATCTGTAGTGGTGGGTGAAACGTGAAACCGTCAATCGGTGGTCAGAACTCTAAAACCGGCACTTGAGCCGATGATCTTTTTTACTTTTTTACTCTACTCTACAGAACCAAGAAGCTGGTTTTCTACGACGATCGTGGGCTTTGATGGTCAAAGCAAAAAGAACAATGAAGATCACGCCTCGATATAGATTAAACATTTCAGATTCCCGAATCCTCCGAACTGGGGCCCGTAGATCACCACGAGTCTCCTCTTCAAGAACCACTCTCTTTGCCTTTGCGCCCCTGCGATATCCACTAGACCCTCTTGGTGATGTATATCCGAGATCAAACCGTGAGATGGGTTCGCCTATTGCGCCACCGTTTGCCAAGCAGACTCACATTCTTCATTTAGGCAAGCCACTCGCCGCCAGTCTAGAAATAACTCAACGTTCATTCACCGTTTTGCGAGTTAAAGGGGGGGCTTTTCCTCTTTCTCTTCAAAGGGGTCCGTGGTGTAGTGGGGAATGAGACGGAGAGACCCCTGAAGCTAAAGACGCTAGCTATAATGGCATCGGACCTTTTTCCAAGCAAAGATTGGTGAGAGGGCTGTGGCGAGTTGGAATGACCAGATGATGTTTCGGGGTGACAGCTGAGAAGGGGAATATATACCGTTGAGGTGCTGCAAGTATCATGCATTCATTAATTGGCGACCTCCTTGCTGAAACTCTCCTTGCGTGAGAATTTCTGCAGAATGGTCTAGCCCTGTAACTGCGGGACCCCGTGAAGATTCTGTCAAAAGTGGCGAATGTGGATGATTTTTTTGCTTTGACTTTAGACTACTTGACTCAGAAGCAAATATCCATAAGCAAAATCCCCTCTGCGATCCGCAATGCCATCTCAACAGGTTTCTTGTAAAGATCATCCACACGTGGCTATGACTGGGTTCGTCGATTGCCAAGGCGGCTGGAGTCCGGCTGGAACAACCGGGATCAACATGGGTTTTCTTCTTCTTTCATATTTAATCTCCGGCGCTTGGAACCCTTCTCTACCTCGGGTAACTCGGCTATCAGAACCCCATATAGGTCCCCCTGGGATGTTAATGCACATCCCCCATGAGGGACCTGCCAAGAAGGGTTATTCGCGCGGGAGGGCAGCATGGCATTGCAAAGTCAAAGATGAACCAACAGTCAACAAAGCTTGCTAGTGCGCGGTGAGAGCTGAAGGATCTAAAGCCTGCACTTCGTGGACTGTAGATTGCAGGAACAGGGGCTTGTAAATGCTAAATTCTCGTGAATAAATACTCATTCTGTCCCGCCTAACCACGCCACTTTGTCACTCATTCCGCTCCAAACTACCCTCAAAATGAAGTCCTTCGTCTCCTTGGCGCTTCTGCCTCTAGCACTTCTCATCGATAGCTCCAGCGCCACAAACACTAGCTGTCGCTGCCTCCCAAGCGACAATTGCTGGCCTGCCGATAGCGTCTGGGCCAAGTTCAACAGCACCGTCAATGGCGCTCTCATCAAGACTGTCCCCCTTGGCTCGCCATGCCACGATCCCAACTACGACGAGGCGGCTTGCGCTGCCGTCAAGGATTCGTGGAAGTGGCCCTTGACACAGTAGGTTTTCCAAACTTTCTAGCGCAGAACGCCACAAATTAACCAGAAACAGCATCGAGACTTCATCGTCGGTGATGCAGAATTGGTTCGCCAATCAGAGCTGTGACGCTTTCACTGCGGAGGAGAAACCCTGCACCCTTGGAAACTACGTGAGCTACGCCGTCAAGGTCTCGAATGCCCGCCAAGTAGCTGCCGCCGTTCAATTCGCAAACTACTACAACATCCGGCTAGTCGTCCGAAACACGGCTCATGAGTACGTTGCACCCCAGATTAAAGTTCAATAACCTTATTAACTTTATCGCTTTTAGCTACTTTGGTCGATCTACTGGTGCTGGCGGCCTCGCTATCTGGACTCATCATCTCAAGAACACTGAGGTTGTTCAATGGGCTGACAAGACTTACAACGGCCCTGCTTTCAAGCTTGGTGCTGGTATCCAGGGCTTTGATAGTGTTGAGTATGCTGACTCTCAGGGTCTTACCAGTGTCCCTGGTGAGTGTCCCACTGTAGGCCTTGCTGGCTTCACTCTGGGCGGTGGTCACTCTCCTCTCAGCTCCAGCTACGGTCTTGGTGCTGACAACACCCTCGAGTTTGAGGTTGTCACCGCTGCTGGTCGTATTGTCCGTGCCTCTGCCACCGAGAACAGTGACCTTTACTGGGCTCTCAGCGGTGGTGGTGGTGCTAGCTTTGGTATCGTCACTTCCATGACTGTTCGAGCTCACAAGACCACTACCATTGGTGGTGCCACTCTTACGCTGGTTGCTGGCACTGACAAGGATGTCTTCTACGATGCTGTCACCAAGTTCCACGAGCTTCTGCCAGCCATGATTGATCACGACGCTACAGTCACCTACATCCTCACCAGCGCTTATCTCTCCATCAAGCCTGTCACCATCGCCAACTCCACTGGCGACTACGTCCGTGATGAGGTTCTCGCTCCTTTCACAGCCTACCTCTCCAAGGCCGGCCTCACGCCCACCGTCTCATACACCACCCTGAGCTTCCGCGACCACTACGAGCTCTACAATGGCCCTCTGCCCGGTGGCCACCTGGAGGCCTCTCAGTTCCAGTTCGGCGGTCGTCTCATTCCCCGATCCGTTCTTGAGACTAACAACGTTGCTTTCAACAAGGCCCTCCGCAGCCTTGGTACCGCTGGTGTTCTCGCCGCTGGTAGCAGTGGCAAGTTCGAGAGCTACCCTGGCGTCTCCAATGGTGTCCCTTCATACTGGCGCAAGGCCGCTATTTCCCTGCAGATTGGAACTCTCTGGGACTCTACTCGCTGGGCTGACATGATCGCTGATCAGAAGAAGATCACCGAGGTTTACATGCCCCAGCTTAAGGCTGTTACTCCCGGCAGTGGCACCTACATGAACGAGGCTGACTTCAACGAGCCTGATTGGAAGAACGTTTTCTACGGTACTAACTGGGACCGTCTGAATGCTATCAAGAGGAAGTGGGATCCTAACTCCTTCTTCTATAACTTCAAGGGTGTTGGAAGTGAGGCTTGGACTGTGGCCAATGATGGTCGCATGTGCAGGGCGTAAAACTTGTAATGACTTCTATTAGCACATATTTCAATTGTATCATACAATTTAGCATTCATAACTTGCATGGCATGGGGTATTAGCATTCAACGGGGTATATATTATTAGAGTTCTTAAAGAACCTATTTCGATACAGCTTTATTCTTCATGTGACATGTTTCTGAATAGTATTGTACGATGAAACTGTGGGATAGTAAAGGAATTATGACATTTCAATGGCTAACCCGATTCATCAAAGCCGAATGTTACCGTGCAAGCTGTAGTCATACATGCCACACTCATCGCATTTTGTCGTAGCAACAGATCAAGTTTAACATATGTAATATGAGTGAAAGAACAATCTATTGAAGTCTGAATATATATATCTCGAAAGGAATGAAGGAGATGTAAAAGGTAAATGCAATCCCAGCCCGAATCCTATTCTATCCCGTATGTCACCACCACCTCTTCGCTAATGTAAAGCCGATATCCGTAAGAAAGCGCTGTGCTAATGCCTGACACCTCATATTCTAACTGACTTAGAAGCCACCGTTAGGGTTGGGGTTAGGAATGACCTGTCCACCCTGCTGAACAGGAGGGATGACCGACTTGACAGTCTCAGCAGCAAGCTCCTTGTGTCTTCGGAGGCTGAAGTCCTGGTTATCAAAGTTCTGGTTGATGACACCAACCATGCCGTTCTGGCAGTGGTCTCCCATCTGCTGAGCACAGTAGTACCAGATAGGCTTGGAGTCCTCAACCACAATCTGGAAGACATCAGGAGCCTGGCCCTCCTGGGTAGGGAAGTTGAAGCCGGCGAAGAAACCGCTGCCGTCGGCGAGAGGTTCGCAGGGCTCGCCGAAACTGGATTGGGCGACGGTGTGGTTCTTGGGGAGGAAGTGCCACTCGACAACGTCGCCGACTTCAGCGACGACGTTGTCGGGGTCGAAGCGGAGACCACCGAGGCCGGCGTTGACGGAGTGGGTTACACCGGTGAGAGTGACGGTCTTGTCGGGTGTTGAGCGGACGGTCTTGGAGGCGGGTGCCGCGGAGACAGTGGCGGCGAGGAGGAGAGTAGCGGAGACGATCTTGGAGAACATTTTGATGGTTTATGAGTTATGAAGTTGAAAGTGAGGTGAAAGAGTTGTTGAGTAGTGTGAAAGTGTAAGTTGTTTGATTGTTAGTGTTGTTGTGATAATGATAAAAATATTGCCAGTAGACCGGATATCTCATTCATTATATAGACAGTTGAATCTATCTAAAATCTATTTCCGATTCATCAAAGTCATCGTCATCATCATCACAGTGTAACTCATCTCTCTGTGCCACCGCCTCAGCTGGGAATAGCAACCAGCTGTCCAACTCAGCCATCCCCGGAAGAGCTCTCCTCCGAGACCTGTCAACCCAGGATTTTCTCTGTCCCCACTGGCCAAAACACGATTCTAGCATGGCTGAGGGGAGCTGACTGTTTCTCGGCATTTAGTGAGCTGTAAGCGTGGTTTAAACTAGCCCCCAAAGACTGCGCCTCAACGTGGAATGAATGATGAGATTCTTATTTTTATCTTAGTAAGAGGATTCCTATTGGTTGGAGGCATGAGAGTGCTTTTTGACAAGCTGCTTATGTTTCAAGCCATGGGATTTGTTTGTGCCGATGCTGGTGCTTGTCAAGTCGGGGAAGCTTACTTTGCATGGTGATGCCTGTATTGCCGACTATCCGAATACCATGCTTTTCTTTTTTTCAGTGAAGAGCTTGAATTAAAATTGCAAGAGACCTTGATTGAACAGGTTCGGCCGCTTCGGGTTTGACGACATCCGGCGCTATAATTGTCAAAGCTTTCTATACCGTCGGGCATAACAATCTCACTCAGCGGTGTCCTTGCCTTCATAGCGCCAAGCTCTTGGATTGCCCCCCATGCTCAATAAGCCAAAGAATTCCCTGACGGAAGGTAAAATCTCAAGACACTCACCCAAGTACCAAAAAATCAGAACGTGGCGATCACGCTGGGACAGCATCGCATGGAATTGACAGTTCTGGTTAAGTGGCACGGCCCCCATATTATTAGCATCAAACCTAAGAACAGAGAATCTTTGACCCAATGGGGATGTCTCTCTTTAATGCACGGCATATGTGTGGTGGCAGTGACCAAAGTCCTTTCTCAGCATAAGTGCAGTTCTGAGTTGGACAGCGGGCTTGACGTGTTGTCAGCATTGCTGCATGGCTGTTAAAACGCAACAGCTTGAAACCCTCAGCTTGAACCAATAGCACCAAACTCATTACTCTATCCCTACCTACTGAAGGTGAAATCATGTGCATGGTGAGATAAGAATAAATAAACTACCAGCGTGCTACGAAAAGTATGCAGTGACAAGTTCTGGGTCAGGGTTAGAATGGCCAGTACGAATCATCCCCATCAAGCCATCATAATCAGATGAAACGAATCACATTAGTCCTTTGTAGGCCTCGAGTCCCAGTAGCTTCGTACGCGTTCTAAGTTTAGTGTCATCTTGGCCGTCGGGGCTCAGCCTCACGGACACTCAAGCATCATACTTGTAACGCATCATCCATACATAGCCCCGCAGTATGTCATATTAGACCCCAAATCACAGAACGGGTGGCTTCCTCTTACTCTCTTGAATCGCTGGTTGACTAAATATATCGGACCTCGATATAATTAACCAGACCTCTCAGTAGGATTAGACCGCTTCATGTTTTGTCTTGGTTATACAAGAATCCCTCGTCTCATTCTAATAACACTGCCATCGAGGATATCGAAATAGGCCACGCGGGGATAACACTATACTTATGCAAGTAGACTCATTAAGCAATCACTTGACACCACTTCTGATCCCTCAAACCGGTGTGGAGATAGACTGGCTGCCCAGGAAGGCTCTTTCGAGTCTGGAAGTACATTCTGCCCTTTAGAAGCGGAAACTGGAATGAAAGATGTACTAGAAGCGGTTAAGTTGATATCCTTGTCATGTAAGTTATATGTTTTACCGGCAGTTCAAATTGAGAACGCTGAAAACGTGAACTGCATCCTTGAATATCTTCGCGGACCAGCTGACTGAGTCCCTATCCATCGGCTATGAGTCAAGGCATAGAGGATTTGACAGTTTATCCACTTACATTTTGTTGATCGCAATGACCAATCTTTCTCGTGGCAGAAGCTCACCACTTGACAATAGAGCTGCCAATTTCGTCGCCGATGCGGCCCAGGTCAATAAATCTGAGCCATCAATGACCCAAATAGCAACGTCAGGCGTTTGACTTTCTGGAAAGAATCTGTCAGTAATAAGCTAAGTGAATAAGGAGTTTGATGGCATACTCTCAACTTCAAAGAGGCCCGATGGAGCATGGAAACATAGAGGCTGCCCTCTCTTCTCAAAGAATGTCACAATGTCTCCATACTGAATTCCTTTCCGTTCCAGCTCCTCCAATTGTGGCAGCCCAAGCCCGCACCATTGAGAGTTAGTATAGCAACTTCCAATCAAGAAAATAATAAACAATACCATATAAATCAGGCAGCCGACAAGAGTCTTCTTACCAGCTCCGGCATCGCCTAGTACGCTCAGTGATGTCATGGTCATGTTCTAGGGGGCGGCACGGCAACACGATGGGAATAACTGTCGCGTGATGAAAGACGATTTGCATGAAGGATAAGCCAAGGCGGGGTAATCTGGAAAATAAACTAGAGTTAGTCAGCTTCAATTCGATTGGGCAATGTTTGCTTTTTCATGTCGTGAACCAACAGCTTTATGTTTGCCCAGGATGAATCAGCAGCCAGCCACAGACGCATCGTGCTCTTGGGACCTGGACCTACAATGCATGGTTCAAGCACTTTGTAGCAGAATGTTTGGTTGCGTTGGCAATGGTTGTGGCAGCTGGTAGCGATTCCTGGTCTCAGCTTTAGTCGGAAAAACTTGATCTACTTGGTGTGTTTCCCAATATCATGAACTATCAATATCATGAACTATGTGCCGATGCTTGAAACCCTAAACCATTGCATTGAGAAAGAGAAATAGTTATCAAGAAAAAGGACTGTTCAATCATGATAAATTCTGTTTGTTTGTACCCTTTAATATATGTGTATGGTGACTATGAAGTTTGTTGACGATTGAACTATGATGAACAAGTTGAACCTGGTGGTCTTGACAGGTGCAGCAGAAACAAGCAACTATGATAAAGTTTATCCATTGGCATATCTTTACAAAGAAACCGTAGTGGCTCTAATATAAGGCTTGCTCCCAAGGCCATTACCCAGAAGCTGTTCCAGCTACAGAAATATGGTTCAGTGAGGTGTGAAGGCTGTTGACTTGAGGCGAGTATGCCTCACCCTCTATCACATACGACCATAGCTCGTANNAGTAGTTGGGTCGGTGACGACCAGCGAATCCCCGGTGTTGTATGTTTTTTTGGTGTTGAAACTAATTTTTACTAGTCCCCACGATATCCACCTCAGCAAACCAACTTCCTTCGTAGATGGGTAGTTCAAGACCACCGGAAACATCACTGCTTGAAGGAGGCTTTTGTGAATAATATTTCATTCTAAGTATATATGCTAAACAGATTCTCCAGCTCTTGTGTTATCGAGATCCATCGACATGGTTGATCCTGGCAAATATTAGGAATGTCCTCGGCCATCGCCGTCAAATCACTGCTGCTTACTGAGATACTCCAATTATGGTCATCACGGGTCTGTTTGCGTCATAAGGGTCTCGGTGTTTTTCAATAGCGATATTCCTTGCATCTAGAAACATTGAGATTCGACTGTTCTTTAAAGGATGTTAATGCTGTACTTACTGTTTACCCGAGCACCAGAAATGAGTATACCCACCGACAGAGTGATTAGATATAGACTAAGTAAAGGCTATATTGAATACCGAAGATAAGTAGTACTCTTCGAGTTCTAAAGTAACCGTATCCCAAACAAGTCGTACGTCACCAGTAGTTCGTGGCCTGCCCGTCAGCATACTAAGTGCTCGCCACGAATTTTGATGAAATACATGCATACCTTGAGGTCGTGCTCGCATTAGGATCAGATATTTATGTTACTATCCGCGTGATTCTGATATTATACGGTTGTGAAAGATCTCAAGTATGAAGCCCCGCACTTCCATGTGACTTGATGAGCACTTTTACCAGCCACTGCCAACCAGTAACATAGAAAGTCTCTGGCACTTAACTTTGCCATGGCATCCTGCCCAAGTCCAGTTTCACAAGGTCCGGATAATTTGGACGTACTCGACAATGAACATCGGAAGGTGCTCGACAGAGCTGTGAGGAATGTCTTGAATACGGAGGTAGCCGAACGCGTATACGCCCAGATTGCCGATGGACTCCCCACTGAAATGTCTCTGATAGACAGCCCTGATAGACAGCTCTGGCTATGTCAAAGATCCCCCTGTTTATATCAATCGACACAGCGAGATTTGCCCCGGATATATAGAGAAAGCCCGCGTCTTCAGAAATCAGTTTGAATTGTCACAACTACAATTAAGCTTCAAGGTGCGTCTCTAGTTTGAGAGAGTTCCGTGTATGGCACTCATACTTGCTTAGACGATCAAAGCCTTTGGAGATGCACTACCAGGCTCAGAACAATTCAACCTTCGACTGATGGAGCTCGTTGCCATAGCTTGCCACCAGATCGGTGCTTATCTCTTTGACCTCGACGACGGTGCTCACAAGCATAAAACTTATGAGGATTGGCGACAAAACGTGCTAGAAGAAAAGAAACGTGGGGTAGAGTCACGACGCTACTATGACCCTCCTCCTATCGCCTTTTCCCATCGAGCGTATCGATACCCCGATCAGTATCCAAGGGGTCTTGCCGACGTTGCTGGCTATTGGGCTGAGTCTAAGATCCTCGGTGGCGTCATTTTATTCGATCGCGGTGAGACTGAACAAGAGGTAAGACAGACACTGTATTTCTATCTTGTTGATTGAGGCAACGAGCTCATATTTGTTTCACTTGAACAGTGTAAGGCGATTTGGATCCATGGCGACTTGATCAGAGGCCCACGAACTCTCTATCCACCAACCAAGGAACAATTCGACGTATTGATCAAGTTCCTCACTACCACACTAGAAGAAGGTTTAACGTGCCCATTTCCTATACATGGAGCAAGCGTCAACAGACCACGATGGCATCCATATCACGCATTTGCATACTATCACATCTTCCGTGATAGGTATGAGAGGAAAATTCCGCCAAACCCACCACAATCAGGTTGCGTTGAGGACGGGATGGACTGGCCAGAACTTGACGATCGGCGTATCCTTCTGTTGGGAGGATTTTCTAACCCTCAAGGCGAGCCGTACGTCAACGACGATGAATACGCCGCGGCTACAGAGAGGATTAAAAACATCACGCCTTCTTGGCCTCTTTGGCGACCATCAGAGATCTGAATTGAAGCTCAAGGTCGCATTTGGCAAACGTGGGATACAGGTTACGGTCCGAGATGATACGCGAAATATAGAGCACCATCAGGAGATGTGAGTGACTAGGTATTTTTTTTTTTTTTTTAGCTACCAGAAGACTCAAGGCCTTTCATTATGGTAGAAGAATAAACTGGTCAAATAGCAAGCTAGGTTCATCATAAACTACTCTAAAGATATCATAAACTACTACAAGATATCATAAATGACCGTAAGGATATCATAAACTAACCTAAATATACACTAAGCAAGCTAAGTTTATGATAAACTACCCTAAAGATATCCTAACCCCATCTAAGCCTTTTTAACTCAAAATTCAAACCATAAAATTTCGCAGCCCAAAGTGTAACATCATGGACAGCAATCAGCGAAATAGTTGCAAACCATAACATCCTCGGAAGTTAGAGCCATGCACCCCCCTCGCGACCCTAGCTTCTAACAGCTACATCCACACACACCAGGCAGAACGCAGTTCTTTCCACGGTCATGTTGAAGTCCATTTGTTCTGCAGCCCTCCCACTTCATGCACCTGGCCCACGGCCCGACCCCTCCGGCCGTAGCGGTCCAGCACCATTTGCCGCCCCCTTTCTCACTGCAGCTCTTCCAGCAGTACTTGTCTGAACGCCCCTACGGTGCTTTGTAATAGCAGCGCCTCTTTTTGGAAGAGCCTGGAGGCACCCGTTGGGGTTGTATCAGGAATATCCCCTTCCTCGTGGGGAGCTAAAGAGGCTCCCTCGGCGGGATCAAGGGTCCGGTTGCGGCCGAGGGGATGATCGGCGCAGAGGCGGAGATCTGAGGGCTCTACACCATCAGGGAGATTTCCGGGAGTGATCTGAAGAATTCCGAGATCTCCAGAAAATGTTTCGGCACCCGAGATAGTGGATGTTCCAGCAGAAATCAGGGTTGCGTAGGCGAGAACGAGAATAGCGCTGTTGTACTTTATCGTGAGTGATGAATGCCAATTGAAGATAGAACGTGTTTGAGTAGTAGATGTGTTATTTGCAGTTGAGACTTGTGGCTGAAAGCTTTTATCAGTAGAGAACTTAGTGTTTGAGTAGTGAGAAGGTGTTTGAACGGGAGCGGTTGCAGATGAATTGCACTAAAGACTGAGGATTATCCAGGCCTATTTATACTTATTGCAAAGACTTTTCTTCCAGGGGAGAAGAGCATTGGTATCTGCTCATCAATTCGAGGCAGTACAGTAAGCATGAGAAGCCCTGCTAATGCTGTTGGTCGCTATGACGCCCTGCAGCCCAGCGTTGCTCAAGGCCGTCCCTGACTTGATACCGGCTATTATCAATATTGAACAAGAAACCTTACTCCTTGTCAAGCCCTTAATCATTAGTTATTTACAAGGTTAGGGCACGACGGAAAGTTCATCTACTAGAGGAAGTTAATCAAATGAGCAAAGGTACGTGGATAGAGTTATTATTAGGTACCAGCCTAGCTAAGAGTCTCTCCCTGTTACAAAATTGATCAAAGGTACAATAACGTCAAAAAAAGCAGGCTGGTTCAAAAATTCCAACTTCCAAGAGAAAGGTGTACAGCCAAGGGTCAAGATGTATGGTGGCTTAGCCCCTTGTCAAATATCTTATGAAAAGAGTAATCGCCGTGGGAATAACCACGCAAACCGAACCTTTCATACATCTACGAGTTTCCTGTTCGGGTTTGCCAGTCTGGAACAAGCGGAATATATGAGTAATACGCCTCTGTAAGCGAATGACCCTGGTGAGCCAAGACGGTCTGGATCGCATGAGTGTCTTACTTAATTAATTGACAGTAAAGAAAGTTTCGTGCAACCGGGACTTTCTGAACAAATCATAGTGCCGGATGGCAATACGACCAATTGACAGTAAGGTATCAGCCAAGATGATATGGTCATGAGAACCTGGTCACAACCAACAACCAACAGTCAACAACGCCGCATTTGGACATAGTAACTGATATTCTGATAACGGGGATACTGATAAAACCGTGAAACCGGATATGATCATTTCAACCTGACTCGTGGCCACCCCGCTGCTTCCCATCTTTTCCAAGGCATTTCTCAAATTCTGCTTCTTCGTTCGCAGTCACCACAGGACTTCACTTGCTTCAATTTCCATCCAGGATGTTCGCTTTGAAGAGTACCATTGTTTGCCTCCTTCTGCCCCCAGCATCCGCCGTTTCACGTAAGAGCATATTAGGCTCCAGCGCTTTTTCCATTGAAGTATTAAATCATAGAGTAGTCTCATACAGCAAACTGTACGACAAAAGCTCGATCCCTGTTAGCCAACTGGCATGCTACAAGAACGGTCTTATCATGGACGGGTAGCCAGAATGGCAAACAATTGGCGATATACCCCGGTCGATCACCGGTCTTGAACAAGTCGATGAACCGGATTCGCCCCTTTGTGGTTCCTGCTGGATACTTACATATGGCGAAACTTCCAGACCTATCCTTATCCTAGATAGCGCAAAGGAGGGGTTCGTATCGTCTCTTGATACCTTGGACTGGCTTACGGGAAAGAAGGGCGAAGAGCTTGGAAAGATCGAGGTGAAAGCTACCAAGGTTGATCGCACAAATTGCGGCTTTCCCCCTGAGGAGATACAGAAGGAACTCTGATGTGTCGTGATAGTTTTTTCTTGGCATTTGGCTCGCAAATGGTTTGTTGGAGAAGATCTTTTGCCGTGTTTTCTCATCATCCTCCTGGGTTCAAATTTTTGCAGCCAGTTGGATCCAAATCTTGTCGTTCAAGCTTATCCTGGGATCAAAGCTAATCGAACAGTGTTTAGCCAGTGATGTGTCCTGAGGGAATTGGCTACTCATAAAGCCTAGCCGTAGGTAGCAGTAGTACTAGACAGCGCGGTTAACTGTCGCCCAATACATATCATTCAATGAGGCTGAACTACAACCTAAGCTCCTCCGAGAGATCCGAGCCTAGAGCTCTCATTTCGGCACGGAAGCAACATAAAAGGAACGGAAAGAAATAAAGCAACGGTTAGATCGTCGCAATTAAATAGGACGGCCTACGTTGTAAGTGGTGGATGATTTATGAAACAGAACCTTGCAGACAGCCGTACTTTGCCTATTTAGGCGATTCGGATAGTGTCTGCCGAAATCTCCAGAGTTGATCAGGAGATCGGAGAAAGGTATATAAAAGACAAAATATCCTTATTGATTGCGTTAACGGTATTGTTCGTTATTGACTACGTTGCTGCCTGTTCAGATATAACGTCACGGGCAAGATGAAGGTGGCTGTATTGACCCTTTTTATGACCGCTGTGTCGGCCGCCTCACTCCCTGTAAGTCTCGCCATCGTTAACAAGAGGCACTACTAATCTTTGGGTGCAGAGCTATAGATTTGTCGGAAGAGTCAACCCGGCGACTAAGCAGCTCACATGGCCGAGCACCGGAGTGGCCTTCACATTCAAGGGAACTACCGCTAGTATCAAGATCGACGGCATCACCGGGACATCAAGCGCAGATTTGATCATCGACGGCGGCAGTCCAATTCTCATTAAAAATGTAGAGGGAACTTCGATCTCGACTCTAAAGCTCACAAAGGGTACCCATACCGTTGAGCTTCGCAAACGATCAGAAGCCTCTTTCGGTGTCTTCCGAGTTACCGGCGTCAACACGGATGGCCAACTGCTCGAGAATGTGGCGCCAAAGCGCAAGATTGAGATCATTGGCGACTCCATCACCGTTGGATACGGTCTTGATGGCGTTCTGCCTTGTGTCGACTCAGCCGTTCTGCAGAACAATGGCAAAACATACGGTGCCGTGGCAGCGAGAGCTTTGAAGGCGGATTATAGTGTCGTCGCCTGGAGCGGCAAGGGCCTTATCCGCAACTATGCCCAGAACCCCCCTGATACTTCACCAACTATGCCAGTTCTCTACACGCGCTACGGGGCCAACGACGCCGACAACAGTTTCACGTTCCCTAGCTCGTGGGTTCCTGATGCTGTGGTGATCAACCTGGGCACAAATGACTTCAGCTACCTAAACGTGCGCCAGCCAGTCAACCCTGCCGATCTCACCAAAGCCCTGGTCAAGCTGGTCAAGAGCATACAGCCACACTATCCAAAGGCTCAGTTCTTCTTTGTTTCTTCCCCGCTCCTCAGCGATAGCTACCCCACTGCAGCTGATGCGCAGAAGTCCACACATGTCAAAGTTCTTAAGGACGCCATGCAGCAGCTGACTGGTGTCAAGACCCATTTGGTTGACTGGCCTACTCAGGGTTCTGATGCAGGATGTGACTATCACCCTAATGCTGCAACGCAAGCCAAGGGCGGCGCACTTCTGGAGGCCTCTATCAAGTCAGCTTTAGGATGGTGAGTGCCGAAAGACAGTGGTAAGCGATTATGAAAGGCAAATTGGTATCGAGTAAGGTTTCTTTAGCTCTGAGTGAAGTCAGATAAGATGAAAGTGATGGATGAATGGAAAGCTACTCACTCTTATAAAAAAACGATTGGCATGATTTTCTTATTGGCAATTTCTAGCAAAACTATAGTATATCAGCTCGTATAACAACTATTTTCATAAGCTGACCATCTCTCTACATAGCCTCGTTTGTGCATATCATCCTTGCAATATTTATCCAGTCACATCATGCAGGCGGGGCCATATTGCACTGGTCCAACATGACTTAAATAGTTCACAGCCCGATTTTAGCTGATCCTTTGATGCTTTTGTTTCACTCTCCTGTTTTACTGATCATCTCAAAATGGATCCGATCACAGCATTTCAAGTCGCTGCCTCAGTCATAACCTTCGTGGAATTCGGGTGCAATATTCTCACTGAAGCCCGTGAGGTATACCAATCTCCGTCAGGGACACCGTCAAAGGTCGTTCAGCTGGGCCAAGTCGCAAAAGACCTCGCCGCTGCTGGAGATAGAGTGTCGGAATCCCTAATCAAAAGTGCTCCAGACTGCAGCGCAGCTTCCGATGAAAAGCTCCTGAGGCTATGCGGAGAATGCAATACCATCAAGAATGAGTTTCAGCAAGCTCTGACCAGGTTTCAAGCACGAGGAAAATAACAAATTAAATCATGCTGTTAGCAGCGTTTCTGTAGCATTTAAGACGATTTGGTCTCAGAGCAAGATTGATGAGCTTGATCAACAGCTTCGACGGATACAGTCAGAAATGACTATGGCTGTTATTATGTCGCTTTGGTGGGTTCCACTAATTGATGCCTACAATTTCAACTTCTTCCTAATAAAGTTGACTTAGGGAGAGGGAGACGGTTGAAGGCAAGTCTCAACAGCAATATCTGGAAAGGATAGAAGCAAGCATCAACCAAACCAACAATAAGCTCGACAACGTGATGCATGATCTGATACAGAATTCTTATGGGAACACTCCAGAGGGTATCGATAATCGGACCCAGCTACTCAGAGAATTATCGAGGATTAATTGGAAGCCGGATCGTGTCATGGTTATTGATGACGAAGAGACAACAGAACTGTTTCAGCAAGACATCATCGACAGCCTTTGGTTCTCGTCAATCGAATCTAGGGACAGGTCGATCCCAGATCCATACAAGTCCACATATAATTGGATCTTCAGTGAATATTCAGATACTAAGTTTGTTGAGTGGCTCAGAGGCTCTGATGATCCTCTCTATTGGATCACTGGGAAGGCAGGCTCTGGGAAGTCTACGCTTATGAAGTACATCGTTCACCATGCATCTACCATAGCGCACCTGAGTCATTGGGCTGGCAAATCTCCTATCTTGTTTGTTTATTTCTATTTCTGGGAGGCAACTACACAACCTCTCCAGTATACCCAGGAAGGCCTTTTGCGCACTCCCCTCTGGCAGTCTTTCAAAACCAGACCAGAATTAATTCCTGTCGTCACTCCGCACCGCTGGACAGCAAAGTTCGCTCTACATGGCTTGGGGGGCTCCTCTCCTGAGTGGACGTTGGATGAGTTAGAAGAAACATTTCGGAACCTGGCTTCACTTAACGGCTCATCTTTCAACTTGACTATGTTTATTGACGGGCTTGATGAGTTCGATGGCGAGCCTGAGGCTTTGGTAGGATGGGTGAAGCGGGCTGTCGAGAAGTTCGGCATCAAAGTTTGTGTTGGTAGTCGCCCCTGGACTGCTTTCGCCGATGGCTTTGAACAGCATCCTTCACTTACTATGCAGCATCTTACAGCATCAGATATCGAAGCTTACGTTGATGGCCATTTCAACACCAGCCCGGCTTTCAAACAATGGCAAGCCATATCTGTTAAAGAGACAGAAAAGCTACGGCAACAGTTTCTGATCAAGGCTGACGGAGTTTTCCTCTGGGTCTATGTGGTAGTAAAGGACCTCATATCAGCTTTAGCTAAAGGCAAGAGCTTGAAAGAACTCCATGCGATCCTGGATGCTTTACCCGTGGACGTCATAAAGATGTACACCAAGATATATGAAAACCTTGACCCAAATGAAGCCGCAACAGCCTCTCGCTATCTCGCCGTACGGCTCGCTTCCGCGATCTCGCTCACTACCGATGTATTATGGTCTATTGAAGAGAAATTGACGGCTCCTCCACATGATCCGTATGAGTCTGACCTAAGGGACGGCATAATCGAGAGACGTCTGGATAGCTCCACCCGAGGGATGTTGGAGCTCTCAAGAGGCTACATCGAATTCCATCACAGGAGCGTCAGGGAGTGGTTACTACTCGATGATGTCTCGCAACTAATGGAGTCCAGGCTCCCTATAGATTTTAATGCAACCCTTTTGCTATTGCAAGAGCACATCCGGGGCTTGAGCTATTACGGCTCTTCGCGTTGGGACTACTTCTGGCCGTTCATGGCTGAGGGAGAAGTTGAGTCATTCTGGGCTGCTATCGCCATAGCCTTTCAATATGCAAACATGGCCAGTGGATCGGCGGCTGTAAAACAGTCGATGATTTGCATGTTGGATAGATTTCGACAAGTTCTCGATGAAAAGGCAAAATTAATAGTCGAGGCTAGGTTTCGGAGCAAGATTGAGAAGCCCGATCCCTGGATGCTTCGGAAAGCTGCCGGCCACAACGAACTCAATCCACAGACACGACCACCGCCTCAGTCATCTCAGTCTATCCTCTCGACATTCTCCAAGTTGTACAGCAGTAGTCAAAGGTTGATGCAGAGAATGAAGAGCACAAAGGACCAAGAGCACCATACGGCTTGCCAATGGTTTTTCTCCCAAGACGACAACTTCCGGATCACTGCAGAAGATAGCTTCGTTGGTGTGGCTGCTCAGTACGCTGTAGTTCCTTATGTAATGGCGAAAATCAAGGAGAACAAACAACTCATCAAACAAAGAGATGACCAAAGATCGCTTCTCCACAACGCGATTTTCGGGTTCCGGATGTACCGAGAATGTCGGGTTTATTTTAAAGATGTTGAAGATGAGGACGGGTCATATTATCCAAGATTGGAATTGGTGAAAGGGTTGCTGGATGCTGGAGCAGCGACAAAAGGGCATATACATCTTCCAAAAGCTGGCCCAGTTTATCAAGTCCCAGAAGATTTTGATTACATCGATGTTATACAGAGTCTTCCAAAAGATGCACGAGAGGCGACTGGACCAGAAGAGTATTAGAATGAGGTTATACGGCTTCTCCAAAAGAAGAGAGATGGGAGTTTGGTCACCGAAAGAATCAGTCGACTACATAAATTGGTAGATGCGAACAGACGGATATAATCACAGTGGCCCTCGACTGAGCCTATAAGTCCACAATAGAAACAGTTATATTCCTTATCATGATAGTTAGGAACCATCCGAGGAAGAAAGACCCTGGCCCTCATACAGTCAAGCTCGTGCGAATTGTATGCGGTTTTGTTCAAAATGGACCACCATTGCAATGTAAGCCATCAAAGTCGAGAATATGAACCCCTCGAAGATGGGAATCACTCCTTCATTTGGCCCCTACGATCAAGAAACTCTCCCTTAACCATATCCTCCCTGAGGTATACAATATGCAAGAGCTTTGACAGGGATCGGAAAACGAGCGGCTGAGAATTCTGCTAAGCTTCTCATTGGTCGTCCTACGCCTTTCTGAGTGTACCAATAAATAGAATCAAAATCTTTGGGTCTTGAATCCTCTAAGCTTTCAAACCCTGTTCAAGATGGATTGGTAAGCTCCTAGAAGATGCATCATGATAAGGATCCATTTCAAGGCAGCTCTGGGATGGTGAGTGTTAAGATGTGGCATTGAGGAAATTTCTTGAACATGGATCTGTGCAAAGTAGGCTCCTAAAACGTCCAAGAGAGTTTGAATGACAAGCCGACAGTGTTGTATTCTTGTTTGATCGTAATCGTAATTGAAAACCCTTATAAATTAATGTCTAGTATAACCGGGATGCACTGCTAGAATGGCCAGCCACTTCATGAAGGTACAGGGAAAACTGGGTTACACCCAGAGGAAAAACCCCAGGCTCTTCAGTCCCCAACTCATCCTCACAAATCCCCAACACCAACAACCCAATGCTAACGAGTGTAGAACTCGACATCATTCCAGGTAACGGTAATAGGCCCTGAGCCGCTTGAAGTAGCGTAGGCTCCATACTTATCTCTCCATACGTCTTGTGGTGAAGTAGTGGAGTATTTCTCTTGCCCATTGATGTAGACCTTGTATAAACCAGTATCGGCATCAAGAATGGTGTTGATAGTGACCGTTGCACCAACTTTGGCAACTCCCTGAGCAATCATCCCTCTGCCTCCCACACCGTACAAATTTCCAGATTTATCCGCAGCCAGCATGAACCATGGGCCCTTGTTTCCGGGTGTTCGCTTCAGAGAGATTCGATCCCCTTTGAACGAGTTGATGGTGAATTTGCCAGTACACTGGTGAACGCCCGAGTTATAGTGATCTTCGGAGCTGTATTCGGCGCGAAGATGCCCGTTGCCGCATCCGGAACCGACTTTTTGGCCGTTGGCCTTTGGTGGAAGATGAAAGGAGTCACCTTTGATTTGTCCTCCTGCGCAGTGCTGGGGGTTGAGGGAAGGTTCGACTTTCTTCCATCTTCCGCCACCGAGGGGAGTGGCGGCAACAGCCAGAGGGACCGAGAAGGCGATGGATAGGCTGTTGAGAAGCATGACTGAGGAAAAAGGTGTAGTGACGGCGAGTGAAGGGCGTACACAAGCTGTTAGGAGAAGAAAACGAACAAAAAAGATAAAGAACAGAGTGGTTGTTGGACGGTCAGAATGGGACAGCTAAAGTCTATCTAAGAACACGAGTTCAATTTTTCTTCAGATGTTTGCAGTAAAATAAACCGTATTTCAAAGAACCTCTCGAGAAAAGGAGACCCAGAATATAGATTCATGGGAATCATCAGATCCATCTTCCTTAATTCCTAGGTATCTGACCCATGGCTTGTTAAACTTTGTAGTCGTCAACCATGACTCGTGAGATGTTGCAGTACGCTCGAGCTCCGCGATTCAATCCAAATTGGTAGATATTAGGCTGCGTTCCTACCTGACTATATATGATAATCTTGTAATAATCCATGTTAAATATATATTATTTATATTTGAAACTTATAGCTTTACTTATATTATTATAAAGAACTTAGGATAATGTAATACTGATACTTATAAGGAAGAATAAATAATTACTAAAATCACTACCCTTCGTCATTTTAGTCCACGTATATACAATGATTTAACTGAACTCAGTAAAGTATAAGGCAAAAAAGGACAAAGTAGTGTCTTTCTAGGTGTTGCAACAATCCTGGACTGAATGTCATTCTGGTTGATCTTGTTCCTGTCAGCTACACTCCAAATCACTCTATCGTCAACTTTTTAAGATCTCGGCTGTCCCAATCTTAAAGGGAGCATGGCACGATCGAGTCCAATTAGTAAGCTCGCGGAGATTGACACGATAACGCTCCATTTTCCAGATCTAGTGTCTTTTCTAGACCCAACTATGACCTTATCACAGCTTATCATCTTACAATCGCAAAGAATCATCTCCATTCTTATCTCCATTTAGAGTGGACCACCGTTACATCGTCAAAACATTGACGTCGGTACCAAGGACCAGGTTTCTCATGCTACCAGCTTGTCGATTCGTTCAGTCGTCAAAAAAACGTTACATCAACTCAACTCTGCGCCTTGAATTGGAATCAGCCCACAATTCTCGCCAGAACAAACAGAGACTAAAAGAATATGGTCCTTGTCTGTGGAGAATGCTGAGGCGGCGTAAAGTGTCATGTATGGAGCCAAGGCAATGGATCAAGGCTGGTATTGGCTCTTCGAGACTGTTCCGGTTTCTTGGAACCCTGTATAGGATGACATATCAGACTCTGATATTAGTGGTTCGTCGATCTTTGATGGTTTAAGTATCTGGGACCTCGCAAATCCCTAAAGAAGCAGAATACCTTTCAAACCTCGTGGCATACGTCAAGATGGGCGATATCATCGATGCCGGAGCTTCTTCCAAGCTCTTCACTCCTCTGGACATTGGAAATGGCAAGATTCACCTAAAGCACCGCATTGTTCATGCACCTCTTACCAGAAACCGAGGAACTCCGGTTAATACCGAGTCTACGCCGGAGAACCCCAACCGACTCTGGGTTCCCAATGATCTGATGGCCGAATACTATTCTCAACGAGCGACCGATGGTGGTCTCATCATTTCTGAGGGTCTCCCTCCTTCACTTGAGGGTAATGGAATGCCAGGCGTTCCAGGCATTTTCTTGCCTCAACAGGTAGAAGGCTGGAAGAAGGTCGTTTCTGCTGTTCATTCCAAAGGCGGTTGTTTCTACGCCCAGCTTTGGCACTCCGGCCGCGCCAACATCCCTCAGTTGACTGGAACTCCTATTCTTGCTCCCTCTGCCACACCATGGGATGACCCCAACGAGACCTTCTCATATCCCCCACCTCACAGCACCACGCCCGTTAAAATCGCAGACTATCCACCTATTGAGATGACCGTTGATAAGATCAAGAGTACTATCAGTGACTACGTCAATGCTGCAAAGAACGCAATTGAAGCTGGTTTCGATGGTGTTGAAGTCCACGGTGGAAACGGATACCTTGTCGAACAGTTCCTCTCCTCAAACGTCAACAAACGAACAGACCACTACGGCGGTTCTGAGGAGAAGAGATGTAACTTTGCAATTGAACTTATGGAGAAACTAGCCAAGGCGATTGGTCAAGAGAACCTGGCTATTCGTCTCACCCCTTTTGGTCTCTTTAACCAATCTCGTGGTGAGAAGCGCGTTGAAACGTGGAGTCACCTCTGCCGCGAACTGAAATCCCGCTTGCCAAAGCTTTCGTACGTTAGTTTCGTTGAACCGCGGTATGAGCAGATCTTTTCGGAGGAGGAGAAACAAAAGTTCTTGGGATCTTGGGGTTTACCTACCGTCGATCTGTCGCTGTTCCGTTCGATCTTTGGAGATACGCCATTCTTTTCCGCTGGCGGATTCAATGATGTTAACTCCTGGGGTGTTGTCGAGAGTGGAAAATATGATGCCCTTTTGTATGGAAGGTATTTTATCAGTAACCCTGATTTGGTGGAGAGATTGAGAAACGGTTGGCCGTTGCAGGCATATGATAGGAAGACGTTTTATGGGCCTTTTGAGGATAATGCTGTTGGATATACAGATTATCCCTTTTACAAAAAAGAGTAGTCTAGATGCTGAGTTATATAA